>JAOCNB020098419.1:0-11584 GCA_026546465.2 Palythoa caribaeorum | reverse complement strand
TCATTACCAGTTCTATTGTTTTGTTTGAGTTATGTAAGGAGAAGTTGGAGGTTGATAATTTGCCTGGGGCTGTAAGGTTTAATTAGAAATACTCTTGTGAGTGGTGATAATTATAATATTAACAGGACTTCAGATGTATGTCACATAAAAAAAGTTTAATTTCATGGGATTTGCAGACACAACTTTGAAGAAAAAACAGCTAGTTTTGTGGGAATTTTGGGGGCAAATTCACTGAAAAATGATCTGTGAAAACTGATTTCTCAGGAATTTTCTGGGCAAAGTTTGCTGGAAAGCAATTGTCTTTGGATTGATTTGATGGCAATTTTGCCTGTCTGCAGCTTTAATTTTAACTGAAGTGTGGCTATCTTTCACTTTAGCAAACTTATCCAGTATACCGTGTGTTGAAAATCACCAACTGTGTGATAGCACACCAGAAAAGTTGAAAAGGAAAAACTTTTTTTTGGCAAACAAAAACCATGAGGAGCTATTTATCAAACAATTTGAGTCATTTTCTAAAACAATGTGTCCAAATTTGACCAACCAAAAACTGTAAAAAAATGTCTAACTGAATTAGTTCCCTGGCCCATTTGGGATTATTGGAACATCTCATTAGTTGTTAATATTCATCAAACTCTGTGACAGTTTCTCAATTTTGAAGCTTTTTCAAAAGGAAAATTGCATGTGCAAACCCTAAAAATGGTATGAGAAATATTATTTCTTGTACAGACTACCTTCTCCAAGCAAAGTTGAAAATATACTACCATTTTGTTGTGGTATTTTGCAGCCCCACAGTAGTGGAAAATATCAAAAACCCAGTACTAAGACTTATTCTGAATAAAAGGCACTTTTTACTCTAAGCACTTGTGGCTACTGCAATTTATAGTTAAGAAAACCTTGTGAATCTAGTTTAGAACGTTCTTTATACTCACATCTCTTATTTACGTGGGGGATTAGGAAGTTTATTGGCTGACAGTTGATTGATTCCAAACAATGTTTTGACGTTCTGTTATTTAGTGACTTGCCTAGGCTTCCTGTAGTTGTGTTATGGACTCACTTTCCTGCACGATGACATAGTGGCTACCGTCTATCGACGCAGTAGCCACATAAATTATTAACTTACAAATGTTCAGTTTTTTCTGGATGGAACATAACACAAAATGTGTAGAAAATTCCTAGAGTGTAGTAACAAACTCCATTTAATGGGGGGAGGGGTCAGGATGGCTGAGTGGTCAGCACTTGCACCTCCACTTGTTAGGATTGGGTTTGAGCCATGGGCTTTGCACGTGAGCAGCAGTTTGGCAAATCTCAATCAGAATGTGCTTTAGTCTTTGGCTTGATTTCATGTTTTTTCTCTGTACTTAATATGTATATAATTTACATAATTTATTTTTTTTAATGTGACTAAATTTTGTTCTACATTTTGTGCTGGAAGAAATCTAATAACAAGACAAACGATAATGATGATAGTGACGAAGATGATGATGATGACTCAGAAGATGAGGAAAAGGTAAACTTTATTTTACAGTAGATGTTCATGTCAAACATCTTGTTGAAAAGGGTTGTTGTACATGTGTATAGTAGGTAGCACTATTATCAAAATAATTTTATACAGAATAATACTTCAAAGAGTAGAGCAAAGCGTTTAGAGAGTGATGACCAGTCAAAGTTTTACTCCTTCTATTTTGTACATTTTGTTAAAAAATGTTCACTGTATTTTTGTGGAGAGAGAATGTACATAAAATGGTCTTGCCATAATTTTAATTTCAAACATTTGGAGACCATTTGAAGCGTGTCTTGAAAACCCAGACTGTAAAAACTTAGACCTCTTTAGCCAACAAACCAAACCTGGTAATAATGGTTCAGTTTTTTTATATTTTGGTATTGAATGGTCTTTGCAAGCATTTGCGAAAATGCGAGCCGTGTTTTATTTTTGCAAGCACGAGCAGTAGTCAAATTTTTCTTGCGAGTAGCAAGCACTTAAGTAAACTACAGATAGCGAGCAGCAAGCAGTTTAAGCATTTTGTAAATTTCCACTAGCCAGAATCTCTGTATCATTAATAGGAAACGTTGTTTTGCTAGAATCTAAAGTCATAAAAGTCATCAATCGAAGCCTTTCTAAGGAAAACTCTTGGATTCAAATATACTTGTTTTGAAGTGCACTTACTGTATACTGGTATTCAACCAAATCGGTAACCGAAGTGGAGACTACTAGAACTTTGTTTTAATTTGATTTACCAAAATGTCAAAATATCCAAATGTCTTTTAGTTTTGAAGCTGAGAATGAAAGTAAACAAGGCGAAAAAAAGAAAAATTGATATTTACCAAGTGTGGGAAATTTTTCCAGCGGGGGGAAAAACCAAAAAAAAAACGGCGTACTGTGATGCTTGAACTCACGGCGCCGAAATATTTGAAAACAGAAAAGTGTCGCAGCCTTAAAATTAATCTTCAATTGCTCTCGGCGATTAACTATGCTAATCGGGTAATTTTCAGTTTTATACACGTTTTGTAATTAGTTTCAGAGCCATTTGTATGTTAAATATTCAATTTTATCGGTAATTTCGATTTTGCGATATAAGTGTCTACTGCGCATGCGCATATGCGTTCAATTTATTTGTGTTATATCTTTTACTGATTAATGATAACAATAATAATATTAACAATAATTCTTTGATCTCGAAGCTTTTCAACAAGCAACTTTTGTTTTCAGTGACAGTTTATTGTTTACAGCGACTATTTATTTGTTCTAATCTCCTCACATCTGCATTCTCCCCTTTAAAAAAACCCTTTCATCTCCTCCGCCGTCTTCAAACGTCACTGAACCAGAGTCACGGTTGGTTTTTACATTTTTTAATACAATTAATATACTTATTTACAAATATCAGCAAACTAAAACTTTGATGCCCTATGCCCTATAGCAAACTATGATTTCTAGTCACAACGTTTTCATCCAAATTATAAAAATAACAGTAAGCCGTTTTAACAAAAACTGTATACTATAAACTCTATACACAAAAACGTTTACCAAAACTATAAAACTACACCAACCTATTTTAAAAAAAATGTAAAAGTTCTCTAATATATAACCAATCACATTTATCTTAGTTGTAAAAATTACAAGTCTATTTTAAAAGATGCAAACGTAAAACTAAAAAGTTCTCATCTAAAAGAAAATAATCCTATCAAAACACTGCAGTTGTAATGTTGGTAATCGCATTCTTTCTTGTATTTTTGCACAGCATTCATAGTTGCTTTAAGAACCTGTTGAGAAAACAAATGATTGGCTAGGTTAGAAAAGCCAAACTGCCTCTTGCTCTCTCTCCCCAGTTCCCTCCCAACCTCACTTCAATCTCACCAGTCCCCTTGCACCTGCCACGCAGTCTTAGTTAATACACGTCATCAGTATTCTGATCATTGCATACAGAAATTCCTCCTATTGTGTTATCAATTAAGATAGTCTTCATTTTTTACTCTCATTTATAATTTCAATCCCAGGGTCCTGCATTAAGATTTGAAAATATCATGGCACTATTGCTAACTATGTAATCAGACAAAATGGTGTGGAGGACGTGACTTGCAATTAAAGCAGGCATGTTGGTGGCCCTAAAATTCCTAAAAATCCCTAAATATTTTCACCTGCACAGACATTATTAATTTACATAGCTGGAACTAAAAAAAAACAGTTCCTGCGTATTAGCAGGATGCAAGCTTTGCTTTTTATAAGAACCAGTAAGTTTTGCCGAGGCTCACTTGTTCTTAATTTTTAAGTGACTTCATCTTCAAGTTGTTTTTAAATTGTTCTTATTTCTGTGAGCGGTTGTTATTGAAGAAGAAGCAAAATAAAACCGAGTATTGGAAAACGAAACGCCTTGCGCCACACATGTATTCAGTACGGCTGAATTTTGAAGGCAAACTACCTTCATTATTTTGTTGCCGGCAGTCTTTACAGTCAATCTTTTTATGTTTTATCGCTAAATTTTAGTCAAATTTCTACCACAAACACTTTCCTAGTTGTCAAGCCTTAGCCTGAGCTTGTTCTTAAATTGTTCTTAAGTTTTTCCAAATTTGAGCCTCGTTCTTATAAAGTTGTCAGTTCTTATTAAAAAAGCGCGTAACTAAACTGTGTGTAATTCCACGATTGGTGTTGGCTCCATTAACTTTCTCCTTAACGTTGCCACACCAGCTGTGGAGGTGGCAAGAGCCTTGTTACTAAACTAAAATAGAGCTGTTTGTATGCCACACCGCGGTCAAACGTCTGCGCATTATTCTGCAAGATTTAAAACCAAAGCATCGCTGCTAACTTTTCGTTAAACGAAGTCTGATAAGACCACTTTTCCAAGGGAATAATAGTTCTAGTACTCGACATCTTCTTTATGAAATGACAAAGTTAGGGATAAAGGATTGCTTCTCGGCTTTTTTCTGTATTATCAGCAGCGAGACACACCATGAAACCAAAACAACATTCTGACTTTGTGTCACGCTCCCCACAAATGTGGCGAGAGCCTTTTTGGTAAATAAAGTTTACGTTTGGTAAACTCAGAAGTTACTCGAAATTTAGTGCCTTTTCACCTGAAGAAATATTTATTTTTCTGCAGTCACTTTTCTTGCTGAGTCCATTACGAAAACGTCTCAGTATCTGCAACTTTTGCACGAAAATAGGACGTCCCTGTGTTTTGTTTATAGATTTTAGGCGGGAAATTGCTGGGCGTGCGCATCGCACTCTATTTTTAGTGCGCAGACGCGTGACGTTTGACCACGGTTTGTTTGTAGACAGACAACCTTGTTCCCAGGACTTTTCCGTGAAAGGTGGGCACGCCATCTAGGGAAAAGACCTTGAAACGAGGTTGGTATGTAAATCTACTCAACTTACAATATTTAATGCCCCTTGATTCACTTTTTGGAGCTGTGTCGACTCATTTTGTTGAATTTCAATTTGATTTTCTAGCTCCTACAAAAAATCAGTAAAAATTGCATGTTAATATTCTTATTTCAGAAGAAAAGTGCGATAACATAAGTTTAGGAGAAAAAACATTGCATTTAGTAGCAAGGTTTTGGTCGAATTCTTGAAGTGAATACCACTGTATTATAACTGCAATCTATTTTTGACGCCTGACAGGCGTCATGGATGCGATGTGCGCTGTACATGCATTGCAAAATTTAAAAAAAAAGAAGAATTTCCTAAAGTTTGTTTTGACATAAACTTATAAGAGATGATGTTTTTGTGGACAGACAAGTTAAATACGATGTAGTGATCAAAAACTGATTATATCATATGATACAAATCAAACAGAAAGTACAATTTGTGCTTTTGAAATGATAAAAAAATCTTTTAAAATCGGCGTTCCTTCTTTTTACTTCAGTATTCCGTTCTCTGCATCCTCTCAAAAGTTGATTCTTTGTACCCGAACCCCCTCGATTTAAGCGCTTACCTTGATTCTCAAAAGGGCTTTTTCAACTTTCAAGTTGTTGGCGTCTTTAATGGCTGTGTGGGAGTAAAAATATGAAGTCAGAGAACTGAGGTGAACTTTTTGACAACGAATACAGTGTTCATGCAGTAGCCAAAACAAAATGGTGCATCACCCTGTCGTTTTCCTCCAGAGCGCTCTTGTTTTTTATGCATCGACGAATTAGGAGCTTCTGATAATGTTAATTCTCAATAAATAAATTGCCTTCGTAGAATTTTGTGGTTTTGCCTATTTAATATATTTAATTTTGCAAATTGAGCTTAGACCATATACATGTATAAATCAAACAATCTCTTCATCTAATATCTGAAGAAAATCCTAGTCAAACCAGACTTAAAATCTCGATATTCATATGGTTAAGAGATTCGATATAAACTTATAGAAGGACTCCAGACAGCAACAAAGAGTTTGCTTCTTACCCTCCTGTCACTAGCGAAAGCTACATAAGGAGGTAAACGCACTGAGAACTTGATTCTAGCTGTTTTTATAGACTTTGTACTACTTCATTATCACTTCAGTTCTTACATAATGAAAGAATGTTGCGATGTTATGCGGGCTTGATGCATTCATTGTCATCTTACAAAGATACAGAAGATAGTAGTGCTTACTTACCAACCAGCCTTTGAATTTCAGGATCATCTTGGGTCTCTTTTTGTTTTTCTTTGTCACTGTTTACAAGCGACTGTTGTTGTTGATGATGTTCTTGTAGAGTATTTCTTGGAGTAGCAGCCACGAGAGCTTGTGAATGGATAGGTTGTTTTGAAGTGGCTTTCCACTCTTTTTGTTTGTCTGTTTGTTTCAGCTGTTGTTTCTCTGGAGTTGCTTTGTGTTCATGTTGTTGCAGCTGTAACTGTCGTAGAAGTTGCTGTCTTCGGTGTGGATTTGGTTGCCATTTTGTTGTGCTTTTGCATGATTGCGTTTGTTTACGGTCAGCCTCTTTGTTCGCTTCAATCAACCTCCTCCTCGCATTTCTGAGGTACTCTACACCTGTTGGTAATTATAAATGTATTTTAAAATTCATAAAATAAATTTTACTGAAATTTGACGGACTTCAATGTCGTTTCATTGTTGAATGTTACAAGATCTCCAACTTTCATTTTGTTTCCTTAACAATGAACTTTCCTATTACGTATATTTAACAATTTTTCTCAGAAATCGAGGTGAACATTCTAATCGCCATTATTCTCCGAGACTGAGGAGAATAATTGTATTAGTGTATACGTATAGGTACAGGTTTTCATTTTTATTTTTTCCGTACCTACATGCATGCACCAACAGTTGAGATTCGTTTTCATGCTTCAACACTCGGAGGCATATGTTTATAAAAATACCACTGAATTAAGTACTTACAGTTGACACAAAGAATCTCAACCTAAAAGGAGAATTAAGAATTACCGGCCTCTCGAAATATATTTTACATTACATAAGACTAACCGAAAACTTGTAAAAGAAGGGCTAAAGTATTATTGCTTTTAGCAAGGTCAAAATTCACTCAGAGAAAGCTGCAAAAATTGTTTGCGAATTGTCTCCCACAAATCACTGGATGCATACAGTTTCAGAAAATATAGAAAATGACTCGTTGTGTGTGTATTGCCTGATTTCTTCTGAGTTTTTGTGAAGCAATACAGTCTTGTTTGATCCGAAGATTTATGGACTGATAATAATGGAAAAGACGTATTGTTTAGCTCGTTCCTCAAGTATCGATTGATGGCGGGTCTGATCAAGGTAAGTATTTATTTTTTTGTAAAATAACCGTCCTGTTTTGTAACAGAAATATAACATTTTCAAGTAAAACTTGCGAAGTTCCTTTTTTATGTCATCGGCGTCGCAAAGCCACGCTCAAAAGGGCTAAAAAGTGAAAACTCAGTGTCTAACTTTGTAAACAACAGTATAAATATATACTTGAAAAAGAAAGCAAATGACATTTTTTCGTTTTCTGAAGTCGTTTTTGTAACGTTTAACCTACTACAGAGCGCCCGACAGATTCTTTCAAATGTCATTCTGTTTGTGAAAATGTTGGCTAACATTTTTGAAATGATTGGTTCTTGCCTCGAATCTTAGTTTCAAGACGTTTTTTTCGCGTCATTTTTCAAACCAAAATATGCAAGAATTTTAAAACAATTTAAAATACCCGAACAGGTTGAAACCGATTTACGTGTCAAATATCTTTTCTAAGCATTCTTACATCTACATATTTTATCTGATAAATCGCGCTCCTCTGAAACTACATGGAGTGCACTGTGCTCTAGACATTTGTTACTTTCGAAATAGCATTTATAGTCAAACTATAGTGCAACACATGAATTATAGTCTACCTACTAGAACCCAGGCCTTATCTATTGTTACTCTACCTTCTTTGATTGCCGCTGCCTCGGTGGCAGAAACCCAGCGGCGGTCGGGTCCAACCAAGACGCCATTAATCAAGATCGTTGACTTAGCTGCCTTAGCACGAAGCACTGGCAGGAGAAGTTGAAAGGCTAAAAAACAACGCAGAAATTGTTTTATTTCCTATTCAGTTGTAAACAGTTAACTATAGTCCTTAAAAAGCTAATGAGAAAATAATATAGTTTGAAAAGAATTTGAATGTGTCATCTTTGTTTAACTTGCAGTGAATTTATAAAAGCAAAATGTTTTCAAAACAGAAAATTATTTTTGTTGACAGTCAATAGGTTGAGGGCTGCATAATGAAATAAAATCCCCCTAAACTCAGTTTAGCCTAAACACAAAAAAATCAAATCAACAGTTACTTACATTTTAAAAATGACAAACTCACCAAACACATTAAATTGGTACATCTGAAATTACTATGCAATGCGCAAATAATAACAAACTGCTTAATTAGCGCGTAACTGCGGAAAGTGAAGGCTGTCGTTATGAAGCTCCCGAACTGTTGCAAATTCTTTTCATTTGATTGATTAATTAAACGCCGAATTAGTTATTTTACCCCCACGGTGAATAGCAACAACTAAACTGAAATTGGTTTGAAAATGGCTCTCGAAAGATATGAGTATTAAAATTATCAAAATTGTCACGAAATCTAAATCGCGTATAGAGTTGCGAACTGCTAACGTTAGCTGTAGTCGTTATTTTAACTGCTAAAACGATAAACTGATATTTACCGTCATACGATCTTTGTTCCATGATCTGATTATTATTTGAGTTATTAGCAGTAACACAGATTGTAACTTATTTTCTCGTTCAAATTGTAAGTACATTTTCACAACTTGCTTGTACGAGAGTCAGTGAAAAGTGACAGTTTTGTTTACTGAATGTTTATTTAGCGCCTAGTAACGGACGCATTGTGACGCATCATGCGGCAGGTTTGCGCGCGGCTTTGACGCATATGCGGCAAATTGAAATCTATCAGGAAGTTTTACGCGTTTTATCTCATGAATAGCATGTGCAGTTCTTCCACGAGCAATAAAAGTAAAGTGGAGGTGTAAAAAACGTGGGAAACACTTTGTGTTGGAGGGAAAGATACTAAGCTCTCGACTTCCGCCTCAACAGTTAAACCTGAACTTGAAAAGCCTAGAAACATCTAGAAATATCTAGAAAAGAACGAAATAATAAACAAATAGCGCGCGCAATATCTTGTGTGTTAAAACTTGCACTTGAGTCAATCAGAACCTATTAACTTAGCTATAAAAAGTAATAGAAAATGCCTTAGAAGTAAAGAACTTTAAATGTTTACTCATAATTCCCAGGAATTTTTGTTGTCATCTTTACAATTCTCGTTTGCCGAGAAGCGTTTTAGAAGCCCGGATTGACAAGAGGGAGCATAAAACGATTTTATGCTGCAAAATTTGCAGTTATTTTTGTGGCTTACATCACTGTTATGCAAAAGAAACAAGATTATAATGTATCTATTTTATAATATCTTTTGCTACGCAGTTGTGATTTACTAACTTGCATGCTAACTTGCTTGTAATATGTGACATCGCCCGTAGTTGTTCTTTATCATTTTTTAGATTTCTTGTTCACCTTTCATTTTAGAATCTTGTCATTGATAAATAACGCAAATGAATTCGTAACCGCGTTAAGGCCGAAATTTTATTAGACTCTGGAAATTTACAATAGGTATCTGTCTAGTTTCTTAATGCATCTGGTACTGTTTTGTATGTTTACAGAATGTGATTGACTAATGTGAAAATTTTTAATTTCCCTAGATATTGTACGCGAGCTATTTGATTGTTATTTCGTTCTGTGTTCCGTGTGCGTCAGCGACTTCGTTGCACGAAGCGAGTTTATGGTTAAAGGAAGGAGAAAATTGTCGAGAAAAAAAAGGAAATACAGTAATATTGATAGTATATAAAATGGCATTACTTGCTCGTGGAAGTACTCACCAGGGAGCTGAGCGCTTCAGTGCCGAATCTCGAGTAAGACAAATGTATGTTCGCTTGTCCAGCACCTTTAATTTTTTATCATGCCGAAATGCGTGAGTCAGAATCTTCTCGACCAAATAGTTACTCGCGGTGATAAAATGTTTTGAACAGCAGTTGCAGACTGTGTAATTCCTGATACAGAAACCCTGTCGATTAACGATCTACCTGTTGTAGTTGAATGCAGCCATCAGCTCTAGAAAAGTATTTTTTTAGCTCAGAAATTTTGTCAATCAATGTTCCTCATTCGTTAAATTTTTTTTATGAATAATAAAGTTCACAATAATACAGCTGCTGTTTTTGATAGGCTGTCAATGTGGCAGCTTTATAAAGCTGTTTTTGTAATATAGTACAACGCAACAAATGTTTGCATATTCCCAATGATTGTAATTTACCGTATTACATGTAAACTGCTGGTATTTTAATTTATTGCTCACGGAACAAATTTTTGCAACATGTATTTGGAAAGCCATAATAGAAACTTTGTATACTGAACAAAGATGATGACTGCTTGGTGTAAGACTGTTTCAGAAACTAATTTACCTGGACTCTCGACAGCACTTCACTCACGATTCGTGATTACTAGTTTTAAAATACACACTTCCTCGACAAACATACATTACAATAATCTTTTCTAACAGTCGATGTTTAACCCTTCTCCTCTCACAAATTTCTGTATACCATGTCTTACTGCTCATGGGGTTTGTACTACAACGTTTTCCTGTAAGCCCTGGGACTCCTTGATCCTGCTTGATTGGGGACCCAAAGGTTTTTCAAGGGGTCCCATATCCCTTTACTATGTTCGTGCTAGATTTCACAGAAGGGCCCTCTGATGTTTTACACTCGCTTTTATAATAATTTTACAGTATATAACACCAACATTATAATAAAAGATATTACTATGTGCTCCTTTTTTCAGGAAATGGAACAGATGATCCCGGCAAGTCATGAAATTACACTCAGTCATGGATCAAAAACTGTAAGTTGTCCTCTGTAGGCCCCAAACTATTTAGACTAAAAGGTTTTGAGGTTGTTGTTTAAAAAAAGAATAATTAAACCACTAGAATGTCCTTTGCCATCAATCAGAAATTTCACCAACATCAGATCAATTTTGTGTCTTAAAAAATGCACTAACAAGTTTGATTGTCTAATCTATGAAATGCTTTTTTCATCATCATAAATCGTAAAAGCCAAATTCTTTGTTTAGTGACTCTTTGTTTATACACTCTTGTTCAAGATCCTAGGGGTAAATCTTTGTTTACATTATTTGCTTCGTTAGCATACATGCCTCTCTTTCTGATCGAGATACAAGTTGAGGAATTCTGAATCTTAAGAGAGATTTTCAAAATGAATCTCTTCTGAGAAAATGAAACCTATATGTTAAATACTGTTCTTGTGATGTGTGATTGATCTCCGGCGTATAAACCAAGAGTTAGGGTTAGGAGGCTCATCTTCGGTGTAATAACCAAGGGTTTGGGTTAGGGTTAGGGTTAAGGTAATTTTGTGCGTAGTGCATCCTGTGACGTCAGCTGTGGTTATTACACCGGAGATGAACCTGATGTGTTTTTTAATATTGGAAATCTTACAAAAATTGTAAGATCTCATTAACGGTTTTGCTACCCAGTTGTTTTGCATTTTTTGGACAACGATGTCTTCTTTGAAACTGCATTACCGTATTTACTCGAATAAACGCCGCGGCGTTTATTAAATTTTTCATGATTTGGGTGCGGCGTTTATTCGAGG
>JAOCNB020098418.1:0-17154 GCA_026546465.2 Palythoa caribaeorum | reverse complement strand
CAAATGCAATACCAAAGATCGCCATTATATGGACACCAAATACAATACCAAAGATTGCCATTAGATAGACACCAAATGCTATACCAAAGATCGCCATTATATGGACACCAAATACAATACCAAAGATTGCCATTAGATAGACACCAAATACAATACCAAAGATTGCCATTAGATGGACACCAAATGCAATACCAAAGATCGCCATTATATGGACACCAAATACAATACCAAAGATTGCCATTAGATAGACACCAAATACAATATCAAAGATCGCCATTATATGGACACCAAATGCAATACCAAAGATTGCCATTGGATAGACACCAAATGCAATATCAAAGATCGCCATTAGATGGACACCAAATACAACACCAAAGATCGCCATTAGATGGACACCAAATGCAATACCAGAGGTCGCTGTACCGGAAAAACTATTTTATTATCAACTGAGTCTTCAATAGGTTATCTCATCCTTGCAGAACTCTTTGATTTTAAGAGGAAAGCCGTATATTATATTGCAACATGAAAATAATACACAAGCATAAAAACCAAGGTTTTACCTTGGACGGGTTGGCAAGTAGCATCACTTGAGTGATTGCGGATGGAGGAAGAATCGGATTATGTGCTGGAAGTTCACTTGCAGACGGCGGCTGTAGTTTGACCTTCATTGCCTGTTGAGACATTTAAAAAATGGAATTGAACCGTTTTAAACCTTTTAAAATTCTTATTTTCATGGTTAAAAATCTCTGACTGATCTTTCTTTACGGCTACTTCATGTCTTCCCCTGACCAAGATTATTCATTATGCAACAACGAAACCTGTTCCAGATATAAATCTAAACTAATAGATTTATGAACAGCATTTGTTTCAACTACATCCTCGAAGTGGTTGTAAGTTCTTCTACCTTATTATTTTAAACTATGTGAATATAAAAATATCATTAATGTTTATATGATAAATTTCGACCAGTTCCCTATATTGTATAAGTATAGGTTTTTATCACAAACGGAAAATAGTGGTATTTAAGATTTCATTCCTTCAACAAACCTTACTATTGAAGACAATTTGGTAGTTGTCTGGCAATTTCCTCATAAGAGCAAAATACAATCAAAAGTCACAACGGTTTGTCTATATCTGTTCATGTTTTCAGATTTTTGTTAAATTTCATTTTCTAGATCTGGTCTTACTGTAACTTTATTTCCGTTCTTCCAGCCACTTACAAATACATTTTAGATTGCTCCCAAACCTTAAACAATATATACTACTGCGTATCGTGTTATGATCATCATTTTTAACATTACTGTTATTTTTTTAGAAATTTCAGAGAGATTTGAGGCGACAGAATTCTATCTTACATGACGTACCTTTGGAACGGCAGCTTGAAAAACAAAATTCTTTACGGGTGTGGATAGAGAGCTCATTGTTGTTACCACTATGATTAATACGTCTGTACTTGGGAGCTTTGCAGATGTCTGGCAAAAACAAGCCAAAGTTTATCTTTATGACATTTTAACGACGCCCCTAGTAATACACTTAAACATATAAAAACTGTAGTATTTGCCAAGTACAAACCGTTTGAGAAAATATGAATATGAATTAAAACGCAGCTTTTAACAAACAAGGATAAAACTAGATGTACATGGCAGTGAATTTAAAACACGTAAAAAACAATCAAGTTAAAATTCCAAACGTAATTAATCATTGATGTATAATTATACATGCTGACCACTCAGCCACTGTGTTCCATGGTCCATGCTTACTATTATAACTTGGACATGCTGGTCACTCAGCCACTGTGCTCCACGGTCCATGCTTACGATTACAACATGAACGTGCTGACCACCCAACCACCGTGCTCCATGGTCCATGCTTACGATTATAACTTGGGCGTGCTGACCATTCAGCCACTGAGCTCCACTGTCCATTCTTAGGAATATAACTTGGACATGCTGACCACTCAGCCACTGTGTTCCACGGTCCATGCTTAGGATTACAACTTGGACACGCTGACCACTCAGCCACTGTGCTCCACGGTCCATGCTTAGGATTACAACTTGGACATGCTGACCACTCAGCCACTGTGTTCCATGGTCCATGCTTAGGATTACAACTTGGACATGCTGACCACTCAGCCACTGTGTTCCATGGTCCATGCTTAGGACTATAACTTGGACATGCTGACCACTCAGCCACTGTGTTCCATGGTCCATGCTTAGGATTATAACTTGGCTATCCTGACCACACAGCCACTGTGTTCCATGGTCCATGCTTAGGACTATAACTTGGACAAGCTGAACACTCAGCCAGTGTTCCATGGTCCATGCTTAGGATTATAACTTGGACATGCTGAACACAGTATATCACTAATCGTTGCATAAATAATTTTAACACTGTAGAAACGGGAAATATAACAACATAACAATATAATATGTTTCGGACTATTGGCAGGGTGCGAAATTAATGAAGGAAAACTGACATAATAATTTGTTAAAAAATAAAAAAACGGTCCAATTGAGCCGGTTAAGTTTCAGAGCATTAATTGTTGAAAACTTCTAAGTAGTCAGATGTTTTGTTTTATCATTACAAACCCTTGTATACTGTTGTAAACATTTTCCGTGTTTATCTTGAGTTCTGAAAATCATTGTAGCTGGAACATCATAAACACACGTAAATAAAACTATTCTTAAATAACGTTTGATGTTTATGTTTGAAAGTGTTAACGATGTTGGTTTATAATTTAGGCCAGTTAATTTTATTTTGGGTTGGCTGAAATCTATCCTTGTCTGGTTAAATCAATCCAACTTGGCCAGTTAGAAAAAGTCCTAATTTCGCACCTGGCCTGATTGTCCTTCTTCAGGGTATAATAATATTTACGTATTTATTTCTACGGTGTTCAACTTAAATTTAAATTTTAACTGTTTCTATCAAAACACAGATGCAGCAATCGCCATTTGTGGTTGGTAAACCTACCTTTGCAAAGTGGAAAATTGTTCGAATTCCATTCTTGTCAAGAATTGTTAATGGAGAAGCATCACCTAAAAAAGTTAAAATAATAAAATTAATAATAGTAATTCTCTATCACAGTATGCACCTAACTACTGTCACTGCATTTTTATGCTTTGCAACAGCATGTACTTCGTTTGCCATATTTCAACCTACTACAGCATACGGGCATACGTTGCCACAATATGTACTCTACTACATTATACCCTATCGCAGTGTACCTCACCATAGTACGTATCCCACCACAACACACCTTACCACAGAACGTAACCAATGACAATAATGGCAGTGTATCCTGCCATAGTATGTATCTCAATTACTTAACTTTACCATAGCTTACCCTATTACAGCATACCTTGCCATAGCATGTATCCCATTATAGACATTAGTATCCCATTATGTGTTGAGACTGGAACTAGAGTCGAGTGCATGCGTTGTTGTTGTTGTTATGTTGTTGCTATAATTTTTTTTCTAATATTGATTTACAGTACTGTAAGTAAGTAAGAAAGAATAAATGAATTCTAACAGAATGAAAAAAATTCAGAATCTACACCATACCCTCCTACTATACCTGGTAAAACGGAGTCTAGTGGCACAAACGTGTCATCTAGTGAAACTGTGGGGGGTGTTGGTGGTGTTGAGACCTGCTGGGGAGGAGGAGGAAGAACTATGGGGCTGACAGGTTCATCCAGTGATACTAGGCTCCCATCTGAAGCAGAGTTTGTTATTATTTTTTCTGATAAAGGTGCAACCTCCTGCTTCTGCTTCTGTTGTTGCTTTTGCGTCTGTAGAAACTCCTGGCCCAACAAGTCAAGGGAAGTGGCTGGTGGTTTACGACTGTTGGCTTCCAAACTCCCTCTAGCGATTGAACCTGTCATGGACAAGGTAGGACTGCTACTCCCCAGACTCATAGGAGCTGCCGTGGATCTTGGTAATACAGCGGTGGGAGAAACTCCTCCTAAAGGCATTCCACTTTGTGGCCTGATAAAGCCGCCCATATTTGGCCCCATATTTCCAACAGGACTTGTTACCACAGGCATCCCAGGTCTTAAAGGTTGGCCAGGGACGACTCCAGCATTGCCAGCAAATGATCCCATTGGTCGTACAACTCCTACACTTGATGTAACTTGATTGGTAGCAGGTGGAACAGCAGCATTTCCCCATGGGTTAAGACCATGCAGGCTATTTGGCTAGTGTGAAAAACAAGAAATACTTGTATTAGATTCTTACATAGCATATCCCATGTTAATGTTTAATACAGAGAGTACTTACAGGTGCCTGAGGCTGTTGTTGTGCAATGGGTGCTGCAGGAGTTGTATCATGAAGTCCTAAAAGAGTCATGTTTTATTAATTTTTCAATCAACTTTGGTACTTTATGGCCATTAGTAAATCAACCTAAACTTTCTCTGGCTTGATTTTCTTCATACTTTATTTAACAGTGAAGAAAATGGTTGGCCATTCCTCTAGCTAGTGCTTAAAATGGCTCAGATTTCTGCATAAATGCAGATTCTTACCGAGGGAGGAAAACCACAGTACCTCAAAAAAATTATTGCAGTTAGATTGAAATAAACAAATCTCAAGCCACATGGCAAGCCCAGAATTAGCTCCCAGGTCCCTTAGACTTAGATAATTAGATATTACTTATTGTTAATAAAAGTTATTATTAATTTTATTATTTTAGTTTGTTGTTTTATAATTTTTTTTTAAGTGGACATCCTCTGGCCAATGGCTAAGTGTTGTACCACTTCAAGTAAATTATATCTCAATCTATTTGTCTTAGAAAGTTTGCCAAATCAACACGAGGTTTTAAATGAATGTTTTAAAGAAGGCTGACGTTTTTAGTGTTAAAAACCTACGTTGGAGCAACTGTCATTCTGTCTTGGTTAATTTTCAAGTCTGGACAAGCATTTTCCTTTGAATATATGCCAACAACAGAAATCTTTAGAGTGCCACACAGGTAAGAACGATAACTTTTACATTTGTCAAGACTGGACAAGCATTGACCACGGCAGGGCAGAACAAGGCTACTTTGAAAACCATAACTTTGTTAGGAGAGTTTTTATGGTTCATAAAATTAATAAAGGATCATTCACCAATGCACTCAATCGAACTCCATGCAAACTGCACACTCACGTTTCGAACAGTTTTACTTCATCTGCAAAAAATGAAATGAGGCTCTAGAAAAAAAATACAGCACTTAAAAATGCAAAACAATTGGAGTGGAGTAAGTCCTACCAAGCTCCCTAAGTTGGTCATCCAACACTGAAGAACCAGTACTAACAGGCTGTGTTGCTCTGTTGGGATTGGCTAGACCAAGATCAATAAGGGATGATGGCCCATCGTCTGTGTTACCCTGAGTAGCTTTTGTCACAGGGGGACCAGTTGCTAGGGCTACAGCTGACGATGGAGGTGGTGGAGATGATACAGTTCCAGTTGGTCTTCCTAGGATCCTTCGATAGTCTTCCAGAACTCTTGCTAGCTCATCATTTCCTCGCAAGATGTCAGCTGTGGTTCACAAGACAATCAGTTAACAGCACAGTGACTGAGAGCTTAGTGTGTCTGACTAATAACTCTTACGTCAAAAGCTAAAATACTGGCCAGAACACATCGATGTGTTCTTAAGTAAGATCCTTTATCTAACTTGTTCCTGTTAATCTGATCCCAGACCCGGGGCTACCTTAACTTTACGGAAATTTATGGAGACCTGCTTAGTGGTAAAGAAGAAGCTTGTTGGACATTGCCCATGCCAGCTTAATCTTCCACCACACCAAAAAATTCGCTGAGAACCAACACACAGCCACAGAGACCAAGGTTGACCAAAGACAGCCTTTCCGAATGTGCTAAAAGGAGACAATGGCATAGACTCCAGTCATGAGTTGATGGCACTGATGGCCCGTTGAGCACTATGGAAAGATTTCACTTTGACTCAGTTATTGCTGATGTAGTAGTAGTTGACTCAGGTGGATATTATAGACATACTAGATTTATCTGGTTGAAATGGATTAATTTTGACCAGGGGGAATCAAACAACACTGTACACAAAAATGTCTAATACATATAAGCCCGATTATGAGCTACTGTGGTCCGAAAAAGAATTTAGATTAAAATACTAAGGTAAAGGATTAACAAAGACGTTACATTTAGCAACTTAAGACTTGTGCACTAGGAAGGCCAAACACAGCATGTCAATACGATTATGTAAATTATATCAGAAGCTACTCGTCATCTGCTACTGGTCTACTGTATGTTGCTTGATAATTATATCACTTTTCTAGTGTGCTATCACACAATCGCTGAATTTCAATTCATGTTGTAATAATAATAATAATAATAATAATATAATAATAATAATATTTTTGTTAATCATTTTAAAAATACATACTAACTATCACAATATATACAACCTAACAATAAAACTAAAAATAATTAATATAAACTATTTGATGACTATATCATATATGAAACATAGCCTGTTAATAAAAGATGCTTTAAATCACTCAATATCTATTCTAGGTAGGAGACTTATGGTATTTCTTAGTCTTAGAGATGATTCCTTGACTCTGGATATTAGTTTATAAAGAAGATGGTTAACGTTACAAGCTTGTAACCCACGCTATAATGGATAAATTTTTTAAAATGAAAGACAGCCACATTTCAATTAAATTACAGCTGCAGAAAGAGCAAGGCAATATCCAAAGGGTCACTACTTGCAGACAACAATTTCAACATAAAGGCATTTTTCAGCAAAACTTGCTGAACGAAATTGTCTTTTTTACCAATCATTTTTCAGTGAGTTTGTCCCCCAAAATTTCCAAGAAAAGCCCCGCTAAATTAGCTGTTTTTTCTCCAAATTTGTCTCTGCAAATCCCGTAAAATTTGACTTTTTCCTCCCAAAGTATCACAAGCCCTGTAAAATACAAATGTTATATATTATTGTCGTTTGTTCTGGACTACTTTCAAAAACAAAGTTCTGAGACAGAGAGTGAGCTTACAGTAACAATTTTTCAAGAGAAAACATCAAACGAAACTCACCTAAGCCCTCATCATTCTCTTCAGTAGCTTGACTTGCTAGTTTAAACAATTGTGGTCTTAACTTTTCACATGAATCGTACAACTCCTAACAAAAAACAAAAAAAAGGCAAAGAGCTCAAGTTTCTCGCAACGGATATGTCATTTTGGTATACCAGCAAACTGTTACCAGCATTAAAAACACATTTCGGACAACATTAGTAGAAACATTTAATGGAAATAAAAAATGGTTCTTGACCAAGCACTTCTTGATAAGTCATTGCCAAAATAAAAAGTAGGAAGAATAAAACTGTTTCCTAATTGCTCTACTTGCAGTCATTTACAAGGAAGCAACTCAACGAGGTTGTACTGAAAGCTGTATAAGGAACCTCTGGTAGCTACTATGCAGTTCCTGTATGAACTTGGAGCACAGCACCACAGCCTGTTATGACAACCTGGTATTAATTTCGTTAAAGGAGAAAGAGGAGCCAAAGAAGAACTTTCAAAGTCAGATTAAGATGAAAAAAAATGCCAGCCCATGACTACTTCCCCAACCTGACTTTCCTAAATTTAAATTATAATTTTTCAGAGTTACTTACAATTTCATTCTGTACTATTAACCCTTTCAACCCAGGCAATTTATGAGCATCTCACTTCTCCTAACATAACTCAAACAAAATAGTATAACTGGTGATAAGAATTGATTCAGTGGAATAAGCTGTGGAAGTTGAAAAGCCGAATTCTTCCAAACTGCTTTTATAGACTCAGTTGGAAGAATTTACCAACCTTAAATGGTAAACTTTTTGAATAATTTGTTCAAAGTTTTCAGATATCTCACAAAATTAGATAGTACATACATACATTTTATTTCAATTCCCAAGGGGCTTTTTGGTGAAATTTACAAAATATATTAGGAATACCTTCATGAGATCTTTTTCAGTTTGAGATGTGTCCTGCGCATATTGGGTCAACATTTCAGACAAAAGTTTGACATTGTTACTACAAGTTTCAAGCTCCAGATTTCGTTTTGCAATTCTTTCCTCTTTAAGTTCATCCTGTGTTACAACAAAAGCAAATTAAAGTAAAATCAGCTTTTCAAAGATGTGTTTATAAATTTAGGTAAAATTGTATTAAAACATTTTGTTCAAAGGTTAATCTTAACGTATATAGAGCTGCACAGTAAGCCTTGACTGTTTATATAATATTACAGCAAAATACAAAGGCAGTACTGGCAAATTTACTGAGCATAATGTCTCCCATCTCTGTATGGAAATCTGCTGATTACTAGATAAAACAGGTATAAAGAGACTCTAGATGTAGGGTAAGATGGAAATACAAGGGCGTCTCACATGTCTCTAGGAGATTTTCAGATAAAACGATAGTACTTAAGGGGATCCTCGACTGTCCAACAACAATCTAAAATAAGACTTGTCTTTATCTTGTGTCTATATCAGCAACTGACATCTGATAATTCTTTCTATATAGTGTATGCCAAGTGATTTGTTTTGATCATTTCCATAATTTAAATTCTCGCATGCCAGTCCATCTTGAACTGTGGCATTTTTTGGTTGCAGTGCCAGACCATCACTCCACTTGTTCATTGCTGTCATTTTTATCGAGAGTAGAGACTGGTACTGCAACCCCAAAACATCACATTTCAAGCACAATAATGTCACAGGACATTCAGTCTAGGTTAAGCAAGGTATGAAGGGCCTTTGCATGGCTACAGGGTACAACCCAAATCAAAGTACAACAGTAACGTGAAATCCGACTGTACAACAGTTACAACGTAAAATCCGACTGTATAACAGTAACGTGAAATCTGTACTCCTCTATGGATATGAGTGTTGGCATGTTGTGAAGGCAGACATGAAGATGATCAGTGCATTTCACAATGGATGTCTGTGGAAGATTTTCCACATCTTTTGGCCTCAGAAAATGTCCAACGAAGACCTTTACCAATGAACAGGTAGTAATAATATCTTGCTCAACATCAAATAATGCTGCCTGAAATGGCTTGGACACGTTCTACGAATGGAGGGGGGAAGCACAGCAAAAACAGCATTAAAGTGGACCCCTGTTGAGAGGCGTAGACCTTGATGGCCAAAACAAACCTGGTGCAGGACTATTGAAGGAGAGCTCCAAGAAATGGGTTTGACATGGGGCGAGGCATGTAAACTCGCTAAACTTCACTTCCCACTGGGGAAGAGGGGGATAAGTAAGTAAGTAAACATCACAGAGTTATTAAATATGAAGTCCTGATACGTCCCAATATTGTTGTACAGCCAAGGATCCCATTAAACTAGATGCACTACATTAAAAACTAGATGCAGTACTTACATAAGAAGAGGATGGGTCATAACAAAGTTAATAAAAGAAAGTTGGAAGTTAAATAATACCACTTTCAATTTGTAATTTAAAAAATGCTGATGTTGCAAAAGGATGAGGACACACAAAACGTCATTTAATTCTTTGTAACGAGTTAAGGTTTTGGAGTAATCTTAGGAAACAAACTAGGGTAGTGAGTGTAACTCACCTACAGGAATAGGCTTTTGAGACAGCTACATATAGATCTAGTTTGTAGGTTTGAAGGACATACTGCAGAAGTAAAGGTTTCATTTTTCAATTGGTTTTGCGAAGTTGACTGAATTGGATTTGAAGAGGACAGAAAGGTGTTGAATGGAGTCAAACAGTGCCAAAAGAAGTACCAATGGTTGGGCTAAAGTGTGTGT
This sequence comes from Palythoa caribaeorum, assembly GCA_026546465.2. Taxonomy (NCBI): domain Eukaryota; kingdom Metazoa; phylum Cnidaria; class Anthozoa; order Zoantharia; family Sphenopidae; genus Palythoa; species Palythoa caribaeorum. The sequence continues at coordinate 7,411 of JAOCNB020098418.1, read as the reverse complement.
GAGATAGAGGGTGTCTTGCAAGTTATAAAATTCTTTGATTGTGTTAACGTGTCAAGTCTTACCGGTGGCAGTTCATCAAAAAAAAATATTTACTAGGTGACAAATCAAATCACAAAGACAAAAAATGTTTCAACATCCTATTTTGAGTACCTACCTGTCGTACTACTGTCTTAATGAGTCTGTTGGCAGCTTGCAGGTCCTCTGGATGTCTACTCTTGAGGAGCCGAGCTAAAAGCTGACGTCAACATAAAGTTTGTTATTGAGTCATCCAACATTAAACATTTTCCTGAAAAATCTCTATTATAGCAACTTTTGTATAGAGTGAGTTCTGGTACTTTATCTATAAAGCAATTCAACTTAAAATAACTACTTTGTTCTGTACAAAAGACAGGATCAAAATGAACTAATTTGGAGACATAACAAAATGTATAGCTTGAGTTCCCAATAAGCATAATCACAAAGAACCTAGCAATCCAATGTCAAACAATTTTTATCCAAATAAGGAATTAACAAGACAATACATTGTCCATTTTGAAAACTTTGGTACAAAAAAGTTTGAGTTTAATGTTTAATGAATATTCTATGAAACAACTTAAATTACTAACCTTTGACTTTTCTTCATCATTGAAAATACCGTCTTGCTTAGGAGTTGGTGATGGGGTCTACATAACAGAGAGTTAGAGCATTAGCTGGTTGATTATTTATCACTTGAGATTTTTGGCATGCATGATGAAGTTTTGGAATGGAAGTTTCCATTTTTATAGCATTTACAATCCTTGAAAAAGACAAAGCTTGAGTATTCTATCTGAATATATATGTAGAAAGGTAAGTATGCCGCAACAATTTTAAATCTAGACTTTTTACGCTCCGATCACTTCATGGTATATTTGTAACTGACAAGAGATGTTTTGATGACCGAGTTAATCTGTCAATAAACAATTAATTTACATTTGAGGTCAGACCTCAAATTTTCTTAGGTTTTTCTTTTAGTTTGTTCTTAACTGTGGGGCAAATTTCAGTGGCTTTGTTCTCAAAAATTGTTCTTTATAAAAATGCATATAAAAAATTATAATTGTTTTCAATTCCCATAAGACAGCGATTATTAAACACCTTCGGGAGGCATATAAACACAACAATTGGTCAAAAAACAACCTTCTTTGAAATACAAAAGCCCCATACTGTCAGTAATAATCTAAATAATAAAAGCGGAAGCTGCATGCAGTCATTCTTGACTTCCTGTTTACAATTAATACAGTGTAGTACTTAAATGACATTCATTTGGCAAAATCCACCTTTTCATAAAAAATCATTCAATTTGCACTTTAACTATTCAGCCCTGTTGAAATCCAAAAAGTATCACTCAAAATTGACAGAGAATTTTGATAGGAAAGAAAGTGAAGGATTAAGCTATCAAAATTCATACTCTTGACAAAAAAGAAATACCTTCCTGGATTTAATTAACAAAAATCAAGAAAAGGCATCAAAACCAATGGAAATTCATTGAAGTCCAAAATATCAAAACCTAAAAAGAAAATAATGTAACAAACCATAAAACATTAACCCAGGAAAACTATGGTGCTCCCACTACCTTGCTCCTAGCAACAGCTAATTTGAAGTCATTACTGACACCAATGTCCTCATCAATAACAAAAACCAAAGAACAGCTAAACAAAATATAACATATGAAATTCAACAAAGCTTTTAACCTTTCAGCCCCAGGCAATTTCTCAACATCTAACTTCTCCTTACATAACTCAAACAACATTGTTATAACTAGTACTTACTGAGAAATAAGGAATTGATCAAGAGGAATAAACTGAAGAAGTTGAAAAGCCAAATTCTCCCAAATTGCTTATATAGAAAGTATGGAGCTCAGTTGGGAGTCAGAATTTACCAACTCGTCATTTGTTGTGTTTGGGGCTTAAATGGTTAATAGAAAAGCTCAATGTGAAATGGACTAAGTGATGATTTTTGGTCAAAAAATAAACCCAAGATTTTCTTCTTTTTTTTACCAACATAATGTACAGTCAATAAAAATGTTATTCCACCTTCTTTTTTCAAATATTTTTCAAGGAGCAGAAAAGATAGACTGAAATGCATTGATTACCTCTGCAGCACAGTAGTCTTTGGGAACTACTGCTCTTTTGATACTCAAATCTAGCTCAAACTTTTTCATTGCATCATCATATTATGCCAGTTAATTTCATTTGTTAACAAATTTTGCATGGAAGTTAGAAGCAGGTAGGTACTACTGTTTTTGTGAGTGTTTTATGAGCCATTTTTCACTAGAGAAGCTCTCAGGCTGGTATCACTAAGCCAGAATTGTGGGTCAAGGCAATTATTCTCTGAAAGGACCAAGATGTGGGAAGTAAATTTGCACTGACTGAGTTGCTAAAATTTATGAAAGGAAAAACATGGGAGTCTGCAAGTGAACATATTTTCCTAGCCATTCTGTAAATGGATTCCAACCGTTACTGAAACATCAAATTTTATGCAAGTCTTGACTTTTAAAAAACACTACAAGCATGAAATTTTGCCAGTAGCTGTGGGTAGCTTGAGTCTTGTAAAAAATATGAAATAAGATTGGCAGAGACTCAATGTTGAAAATTTATTCTAAATTACCCAGAATGCATTCAGGTGTCAAACATGCACACTTTCCATAATTTATCTGCTAAACTTCCTTTTATAAAATGGCTATCACTCAACTTGCAAACTAGAAACATGTTCAACAGTCATTGCACATCGATGCACTACCAACCTAGATTTTATGCAAACTTTCGTACGTTTTACAACAGTTTTTAAGATTAAAAAACAGTTTTTCAGTACTTACTAATTTTGACCTGCTCTTTCCATTTCTGCCATTTAAATTGCAATAATATTAATTTCTAACTGACTCAAACAAGCGTGACAAAGGTCTAATGAGTTGATAGATACTCACTGATTGGCCATAGGGATCAGCTGGATCTTCTCGAACAACACCTGATTATAAAGTCAAAATAATATGAAAACATGAAATCACCATATTATAGTTGCCTTAATAAACGTACAGAATATGTCAAAACAGTTTATGAATACAGTTAATTGTACTGTTGTAAGATTTTATATATCTTCATGTAAAAGTTATGTCACATGACTGAATGATTTACCCTGTTTTATATTAAATAAAGGTTTACTACTACTGATATAGTGAGAGATTATCAAATGTACAAAGAAACATTAAAGCTCAAGTGTAAGTTAAGTTTATTTTTCCTTCTTGTTTTTCTTCAAGCTGTTTGTGATAACTGTCTTACTTATTCTTACATGAAGAAATTGTTTGCTCACTGCACTTTGAAGAAGTAAATTTTTCCTGATGGATGCTTTTCAGTGAACATTGGTCATTGTTGGTTCTTCTGAAACCAAAACATAATCTCACATTCATGTAAGATTACAGTGAAACAAAACCTAACACCATCTGACATATTATGCCCTTTGATACTGAATAACGAGCCCTGTGATGAAACGAAATTTAATTTCAAAAGTTTGTTGCATTATGTAAGGTACCTTGACATGTTAATAACAATTACTAAAATCCTTCTGCAAAATATTTTGACTTCCTTTACAAAGCAGTAAAAAAACAATAGTTGAGGATATTCCCAACTACAGTTTGAAGCTAATCCTTGCATGCAAAATGAGTATTTACTAATTTATTATATTATAAACGTAGTGTTATAAAACTAGTTAATTTTTTTTGTATAATTGGCATGTTTATAAAATTAATGTTTTTCTTTATAATTACAGCAGTTACAATAGACACTGTGACCTAACCTTGCTGCTTTAACATCTTGTATGCTTCAGCAATCTTAATTTCTTTTGGTAGTCCTTTTGTCCAAGAATACATTAATTCTATGATTTTCTTCTTCACTGCATCTGACGTATAGTTCCCTTCATACTATAATTCGAATTCAAAAAAGTGTCACGTCACAACAAAGATTCACATTATTTTGTTTCAATAGCTTGTGTGTAAAATGGACTAAGTGAGTGAGCAATGACAAACTTTCACAAGCTAAATCCTTTAACAAGCCTAAGACATGTGCCCTACGTGACCTGGTGCTTATCTCCAGTTTCTATATGTGCTAAGCTGTCAGACCTTGTTAGGATAAAAAAGGATAAAAAGCCAAGTCAACTTTGGTGAAAATGAAGGTCACACAAATATTTAATGCTCAGCTTAGCTGGAGTTGAACCCAGAATCTTGCAGCTGCAAGGCAGAGATCTCACCACTGCACCAATCTTGCTGCCATTCCTTTCACTATTGACATACAAGTTTTCAGCAGTTCTGTTTCATTCTTACAATATTCTCCTTGCTTCTCTAATGCACCTACTTGCATCAAATGATAAAGTAGGATTGGGCATAAGTTGGGTAAATGACATTCTACTGATTCTACTGAAACGTTTTGTTGAAATCCTTTCCCTTGGGTCAAAATGTTAAGAAAAAACATCAAAATTATGAACTATTCTTGTGAAATATTGAAAAATACAGAATAACCCAAAACCTGAGCTGTTTTAAAAGCCATTTTCCCAGAATAACTTGCTGTCTCGAACCCCCCTTTTGTGTCCAAACCCCCTCCCCCTCCTATGGTATAATGCTGATAGGTGTGTAATTGTGTCAATTCAACTTTTGCCTTAATTTCATGTAATGGCTTGTTACATTTTAGGAACAAAATAACAAAGATAGATGGACTTAGTCTATTTGAGTTTAGCTTAAGCTAAATCCTTTTATGAGCCTAAGTGGCCCATTGAGGCTGGTGCTTATCTCCAGTTTCTGTAATGTTAAGCAGATGAGAGTCATTGACTCCCGCTTGACGGGACACTAATTTGTCACAGGTTAGCCCCCAGTAGAAGCTCCCAGTACTCACTTTACCAATCTCCAGAGGATGGAAAGCTGAGTCAACTTTGACGGAAAAGGAAGTCACCCAAATGTTCAACACTCGGCTGAGCCACGGGTTGAACCTGTGACCTTGTAGTTAGGAGGCAGAGATCTTATCACTGCACCAACCACACTGTCTTCAGGCTTTATCACATTCATTAATAACTCATAAGGCAAACACAATGGAAAATCATAGCTATGACCAAGTCTTTAAATTTGCAAGAGATTCGTCCTGATTTGCATAACTTTAACTTGGACTTTCTGCAAAAAATAGTATTTTAGCTAAATATGCTTTAGTTATTGATGGACTTTGATAAGTAACATACAACATTCACATCCGATCTGTATGAAGTTTCAGCTCACCTAATGGCTTGTGTTTTAAATTTTCATACAGATCTCCTGCTAATATTGTATATATTATATAAATTAAATTAAATTATTAACAGGATACAGAAAAAAGGTACATGTCAAGATAAAATGAACCTGAACTGAGTTGTGTGTTCAAATTTAAGTTTCAAATATAAAAAATATTTGTTTTTCTTAATCTTCATTTAACCTCTTTCATTTTATTTAACGTTAACCAGAAAACATTTACTGATTCTCCTTTAAACAAATACTGTATACAGGCAAATTTACAAGAAAAAGGGAGCCCTGACCAGGAGATGAGGCAATTGCACTAGACATTTTCACAGGATCCCCTCTCCTCAAAACATATGACATACATGTCCACAAATAAATGTTAAAAAAAACAAGGCAGTCACCACATCACATGGAATTTTATTAAGGTTTGAAGTAGAAGGGTACTAGAAAGGAAATAAGCCGAGACAAGACTAGCTCGTGCCATAGGTCCTGCAGAATGTTCCCCTGGAAAATTTTGAAAATTGGGGCTTCTAGAATCTAAAATTCTAAATCACGACAAAAATCAATAAGTACTTACATGGATAAAGCAACATTCAAATGGAAGAATGACATTAAAGTGATCATAATTTGACTGTGGACCATAATTACGAGAATTGAAGGAACACTAAGGAAGATCTCATTTGTTTTAGATCTCTTAGATCCACAAGAATTTGGCTTTGTATCTGTAACCCAGAATTAAAATATAACTTGAATATTGCCACTAAAGTAACTGGATACCACAGTCAAAATAGAAGGGTGCTGGTTCCCAGGTACCAGCTTCTAATGAAGAACAGAGTTCTGCTGCTAATGTTTATAGAACAAAAACTACTGTTGAAGATAGGTATCAAATGACTACAGCTTTACCTTGGCTGAAAGAAGTTTGATCAGTTCGTTTAAAAACCGATACTTGCCCACTTCCTGGTGGAATTTTCTACCACAGTTTTGTACACAAGTCTCAATGAGCTGTAACGATAATTTAAATCAAGACATAAAATTATATAGTTTTTGTTGGCAAAAGTCCTATATAAAAAATAAGGCTATTTAGTGTGTGGATAAGGATAGAAATGTAACTATGGAAACAGGAATTAACTGGCATTAGACTTGAAATAATTCAAGTCATACAAAGTGGAAAAAACGATCAGAAGGTAGAGAATTCAACAGGTATGCAATACAAGGGAAGTTCTAAGCTATTTTTGAGAAGATTTCCTCGCTCCATGGATTACAGCTGCAATGAGATTAAGATGCTCTGTGTAGTATATACAACCAGACAGAACAAAAGGAGTTTAAAATGAAGTTGTGAGTTTATTATTTTGAGCACCCCTAAACCTTTAAGCCCCAAACACAACAAATGACACGTTGGTAAATTCTCCTAACTGAGCTCCATACTTTCTACATAAGCAGTTTGGGAGAATTTGGCTTTTCAACTTCCACAGCTTGTTCCACTTGTTTGAGTTATGTAAGGAGAAGTTAGATGTCGATAAATTGCATGGAGCTGAATTGCTATTGAAAAAAGTAAATGAACAGAATAGATTAAGATTGTACAGAAATAGAAAGATTTCTAATGTTGAAGCAAACGAAGGTCCAACAGAGTTACAGAGGTGGTTCCAAACTTATTCAAGGAGAGCTGGATGACACAATGGGCCACCTGCCCAGATATGATAACAGTATTCCATACAGGGATGAAATTGGATTTTATACAGATAGAAAAACTGATTCATGAGCTTCAGGTGTAATGTAGTCCTTAGCCCAATGACCCAACTTCTAGGAAGCAAACTTTACAACAGAATGGATCATGGAACTATATGGAAACCTTGCTAAACTTTGGCAAAAACACAAACTTTCCAAGAATCTATAAAATGCTTGTTTGTAAATTAAACTAATTTCACCACAAAAGTTGTAAAAAAATTAAAAAGATTATCAGTTTTTAAAAAAAACGAATGAGCCTGAAACAGTGAATGTTTATAATGTACAATTTAATATCTTAAAATATGAAAAACTACATTTAAGTCTAAACTAAAGCCAGTGTTACACGGTGAAACTTTTAGCTGAAACTTGTGTGCAACAAATGAACAACGTTGCGGAAAAAGTTTCACGAGGTGTTGCGCCGTG
>JAOCNB020098393.1:0-11585 GCA_026546465.2 Palythoa caribaeorum | reverse complement strand
CCAAACCGAGGGTCAGAGCTCAAGTGGAAAACCGCGTGAAAATTAATTGCAGGCGCGTGTTTCAATAAAACTTTCGCTTCCCTCGGGGTTTCGCGGTTTTCCGCTCTGACCCTCGGTTTGGTGTTACCAGTACCGCGCGCCAAAATATATCGAAAAAAAGCATTATCAAAACGAGCAGGGGACTGGGTACGAATATTTAAAATTGATTGAATTGAAAAATGAGTCCCGCCATCTGAAACAGCAGCCAAACACCAGTGAGATTACCAAATCTGAGAATAATTGGTTTAAACGCAAAGACATGGTACACTGTTAAAAATTGCTAAAATAAGAGAGCTTTGTATATGCCACGTATGTTTGGCAGCTCTTTCAGATGGCGGGACTCATTTTTCAAATCAATCAATTTTGAATATTCGTTTTGATAATGGATAATATATGTCAAAACTCAACCAAATATAACCGGAAACAGCGTGGTAAATTAAATCCAAGGAAGTTGTTACGTTGTGTTATTTGTTTACCTTGGTATGTGTAAACTCAAGGAAAAGGTAAAAAAATGTCGGCCGCGAACATCAAACAATGTATATTGCAGAATGACCGACTTGCATAAAACCCTCTAGAGCCGCGGAGTAAACAACCATTTTTGAAATACCTAATTTTTAAAATTGGATCTTCGAATATACAGGTTTTACGGAGGAAATGTTTGTAAGCATGTTTTCAGTTTGTCCTTAAAACAAAAAGAAATTCGAGTTAGCTTGAGAATTGGGAAAGGGGTAGAGGGGGGCTGACAACCTCTCTGCCTCTTCCCCTGCTCTGCTAGCCTTTCCGACCGTCTAACAATTATTCTACAAACGCGCGAGTTTGAGGCGATAGCCGATAGCGAAGCGCAAGTCGTTTTATTAATAAATTTCTTTCAAGTCTGTCCAGATTCTATTTAATTTGTTGTTTCACTTTTATAAAACGGCCGGATAATGTTTCCAATCGAGCTGACAACCTGCAGCTCGCTGTTTTAAATCAGCATACAGATGATCCTGCCCACACTGTACACATTACTAAGAAGTGCTAGTAAAACACTTAAACCAATACTGATTCCACCTTCAATTCTTTGATATTTTTATTAAAAGCATTTGCTATAACTCAATAAAGTTTCTCAGGTTTAATATTCTGAAATTATTAAATGATTTAAACTAATATGATTTACTACAAAAGTTCCAATCACAGACGTGGGGGTGGATAATTAAGGGAAGCAATATAATAGCTGCCAACCTTTAGGTGCCCCGGCCTCAACAACGATTATTATAACGAATGCATGAAATAATCATTTGAGCCTTGGCTCCAAAATGGTGCACATAACCAGAAGTTATGGTGGACCTTGTCGATAATATGTTTAGTTGATACACAGTTTATGCTATGTGATAAATTATTACACATTTAGGGTAGATATCCATGTGATAAGGTCGTGACGTAAAACGATCCAATGAAGAAACCCGATGTAAATACTTTCGACCAATAACACTACTTGTATTATAGGTCACTAGTTTGCGACGCACGTTTCCCGCCTTTTTCAAACAATGACCCTGGCAACGCACATTTCCCGCCTTTTTCAAACAATGACACCGGCAACGCACTTTAACCACCTTTTTCAAACAATGGCACTGGTTTCAAATTCTTAAGATTGAACATGGCTCCAAATTTGCAGCTTTTTTCGCTCCTTATATCAAAAGGAGAGCAAACCAACTCGACAAAAATGCGATCTTGTTCAAGACTTTTTTATTTAAGTCATAAAGGCGGAAAACATTTAGACGAATACACCAAACTCAGAAAAGATTAAACTTTGAAGAGCTTAAGGTAAATTATGCTATTTTTAATGAATCGTTAAATTAGTGCCACTGTGTTTTTTATCTACCCTAAATTGTGTAATAAATATTAATTACAGACTTAACAACGTGAATGTGGGAGTAAATATTTGTATCCCTGTATCAAAACCTTGAACAAGGTTTAACACAGATGAAAAACAAATCTGAAAATCGGGGCAAGGAAAGGCGGTGCAAATCTGCATTTCATCTGTTCAGGAATCCGTTACTCCCAACTATTAACCCTTTTCCTGCCAAGTGCAAACGAGTCACAAAATTTTTTGAAAATTGTCAACTTCCGAATTTGGTAAAGCAGTAAACAGTTTTTGAATCTACTCTTCAAGACGAACAAAATAAATGGTCACTTAATGGGATTCAGGCATTGGTTCAGCAGTTAGAACATTTTTAGTTTTAAATGTGAAACCACTTTTAGCAGGATACGGGTTAAATTACGTTTTGATCCCTAGTTGAATCTCTTATACGGTAATGAGAATCTAAATTTGATAAGTTCCACTATATTGCTGTACATCTCTGAAGATCGGAAAGCCTTTAAGTTTTATTACATCAATGATAATTTATAAAATTTGCACTTTGCCTTGTTGTTCTCGTTTTAATTACTTTTATAACGAGACCGTTAAATATTTCAGTATAGCAAAGAGCAGTGTGAGTCGACTGTGTATATATGTATATATATAAAACTTCCCGCCTTTGCGAGTTTAGCAAATAAATTACTTAATGATAATATACGTGACCGAATCAAACATGCACATCAATAAATCAAGCCAATTTGTTTTAACATTTAAAAGTGTCCAGGCAGAAAGAAACTGCGTCTGTATTCATTTATAAACAGGAATGGATATCATTCTCCGCATACAGTTCAATATATTCTAAATATCGAGAATAGGTCTTTAAATTAATTAAAAAAAAAATGAAAATTATAGCCGCAAAGCTGCTTCAAAATATTAGATCAAAATCTACCTATTTACAGCAGAAACGAAATAAAAGTTAAACACGAGGGTATATAGCTATTTATATATATATCTACCATTAATGTACGACATAAACGACTGGGCGAGACATAACTGACAATACCAAAAGACCACACGACATTTACCAAATATCAAAAATAAATAAATATCTACTATATAGTCCAGCCAGGACCGCGTTTAAAGAAAATCTTGAATCATTTTTGATAAAACTAGTAACTATCATTTTATTTTGAAGTTTCCCCAGTTGACTGTTCACAGTGACGTAATGGTCACGTGCCCAGATACAACATAGCAACATTAGACGTATAACTGGCGAGCAAGCTAACCAGTGCTTTCACCTGCGAAAGGAATCAAGGCGAAGCGATGAGTGTTTACAGAATAATCGAAGTTTTGGAAGAAGATTTGGAGAAAAACAACCTGGTTTGTTGTATCATATATGATTTGTTTTCGATGCTCTCTTTTTTTGTAAGAATATTGTTTATCAGACTCATGCTCAATATTCTTAATTTTTTGGCGTTTTGAGGCTAAAAATATTCTTAAAATATTCTTAGAATACAGGTCTATAGAATATGTCTGTCCTTCCTGAGTCTCCAGATGATAGCATTTATACATTGTGCAACATTCTGGTATCATGTCAGTTACGTACATTTCGAGCACGTGCTATCTTAGTCGCTTTGAATTTAAAATTGAGCAGGGTTACGATGTCACATCAATCGACTCTTGGACATTTTGGCTTCAACATGATACATGTATGAACAAATTGTCGTTCGTTGGCAATTTTTACCGAAAATTATTTAGAATTTCAAAAAATTAAAAAAAAAATTATTATAAACACATTCATATGTTGCACAAAATTATATTCTTTAACAAAATCTCAGCCTCAGCATTATTCTTAAAGTATTCTTAAATTTTTGCGATTTTTAGCCTCAATATTCTTATAAAGTATATTCTCATAAAAAAAGAGTGTAAACCAAGTTGATTTTCTAATTTTTTCTAGATTTTTGTGGCTTATCATCGCAAATCTACTTCCACAACATCGATGATTCTGTAAACACTCATCGCTTCGGTGTGCTTCTTTTCACACGTGAAAGCACGTGTTACTTTGTTCACCAGTTGCATGTTGCTATGTGGTATCTTGTATATAGTATATCCTGTATATGATAATGAATTAGGCGTCACATTGTCTGGTACTATAATTGAAAAGAAAACAAAATTTATCAAAAAACGACAAAAAAAATAACCTAACGGCAAAATCTGCGACAGCAAGACTGGCCTTCATTCAATGACCATTAACCAGTTAACTTTTAAGAACTTCCATAAATTCAGTAAAGCAAATGTCAAAGTATCATTCATAACTAAAATTATTTCTAGCCAAACTGGTGTCGAAATTACACTGAAAGACAAGAACAATGATGCAACAGGAAAAAACGCCACATAACATAACACAACACAACACAACAACACACAACAACTTGTAGTCCCAAAAGTTTAGAGAATTTTTAGACAACCGACTGATACACGTCTTCCGTTACCAACACCACCTTACGACTGGCAATGGAGCCAAGAAACCTCAAGAAACCTGTGTCAAACGCTCCCGACATTTCACCCGACAAGAACTCGATATTTGTTGGGTTTAAATGTTGGGAGCGTTTGAAATGGCCATCCGACAATGTCTGAGCTACATTTTTGTGTTGGGTCAATGTCGGGTGAAGTTTGATTCCCAGCAAACATTGTCCTGACATCGCCCCGACATTTCTATTGTTTTCACCGTGTCATATTCCTGTCGTGCTCGTTTGACAGGGTCACACGACAAAAGTCCTGAATGATCATGTGTGTTGACAATTTGAAGTTTGAAATTTCCTGACATTTATTTACAAGGCCTCACAAGGTCTGAATGCTGGGCCAAATGTCGGGACCGTTCGACATGTTCGTCCGACAACACACGAAACTGGCCAACATTTGGTCCGACAAATGTTGGTAGATGTCCGATGAAATGTCGGGATAATTGAAAGAGGCTTAAACCATGCAAAAAACTATGTTAGTAAACTATTTAATGTCTCGAAGAAGAATCGTGTTTTTTGCGAAAAGAATAACGAACTTTTAATTAGCTCGAAGGTCTGAAAACATGCTTCTTAATCCATGCATTGTAGTTTTGGATGGGACTGAGAATGTAGTTTTGCTACCTTATATGGCAAAATAGAATTTTTTGTAGAAATAACTATATATGGTCAGATACAACAATAACCTATAATTAAATGACATCAAACGCTTGTTACTACTGTTCCACCGATGTTTTCTAGTTCCAGGGACGCTCTGTTAGCCATCTGCGTTAGGGCACTGGTAACGATGTCTTCTTCCGAATTACTCGAGTGACCATTGGAATGTACAACACCTGAGTTTCGATAAAGAAAAAATGCAATCATATACAATAAAACGATTTACAAACTGAAAAAAAATTAACCTGTAGTTCAAAACGCTCTAGAAAACTAATTACAGAAACTCGGTACAGAGAAACGTTCACCGCAAAATCTTCGCCTTAGTCAACCAAATTCGGGAGAGGAGGAGGAAACCAAAGAAATAAGATTTTCTCGTTTAGTTTTTACACCCCTAAAAATACCATTTTTCTAAAATAACCTTGATTTTTCCCTGAATTCCTTTTAAAATATATCAAATTCACAATTCTGAGCACTAAGAATTACGAGGAGCACCCCTTTAACACCAATACTGATGGGGAGCAACCACTAAATCATTAAACTCACTTGCTCAGTCTATTTGTAAAAATATCAGACCTCGGACTTTTTTGTAGGAACCTCGATGCCTCGGTCCGTACTGTCTAGACCTCGGTCTAATATTTTTGCATAGACCTGGCGCTCGGTTAATAACCTCTTAGTATTGTATTGCATGGTATGGTATGGTATTGTGTTGTATACTGTATTGTGCTGTACAATTCAAATACTTTGTGGCAATATCACTGTTTGAGTCGGATGAGAAAGAAACGCACCTTGGTTTATAATCTGTGTATTGGCCATTTTCTGTTGTGCTAATGTAACTGGGCAGTCCTTGTGAGCAAGGAGTAAGGATTTCAGCTGGGCTACTTCTGTTCGTAAAAGTGAAATTTCATTCTGAAAAGGAACAACAAGAGGGTATAATAACTAAGAGCTGCAGATACATTCCACACCGAATGGAAGTTCCATTTTTTTTTTTTTTCTGATTTTTTTTTGATGCGCTATCGAAAGTAGTTATGATGCTGCACATGTAAAGGACAAAAATAATGAACTACTATGGACGCTGAAGGCAGATACCAGTGCTAGCTGAAAATCGCAAGCAGGCAGGTGCAGAGATGATACAGCAAAAGCAGAACTGCAGCGAATCCTAGCTGTCATGAAACACCCGAACCATGTTTTTACCAAACACCCATGATCACAAAATTTTATGCTCAGATCTTCTGCTAAATTTTCTGTACCATTCTCTAAAACAATTAGACACATGAACTTCTTTTTACCTAGAACGAGCCGTATTTCAGCCGCCAAATTAATTTTTAACTTTTAACTTTAATTTGTAACATTATATTTTGTACTTTATTAAATTTTATAATTCGTATTTTGTATATTTTTTAAAAGATGATGAATAAAGTGTATTATTATTATCATTATTATTATTATTATTATTGTTGTTGTTAAGTGAAAATAAGCTCATCTGAAATATTTGAATTTGAAGTAACCTACTTTACTCTTTGAATCAATAGCCAATAATTGGCCACAATATTAATCTGGTAACACAGCCCATGTTAAGATTTTTCCCTGTGCACTAATTTCGAAATCCTTTGATAGATTTAACACATAGTTTACTTATTTCAGGGTTCTTCCCCTTTGCTCAAAACAAATTCCAGGACTTTTCCAGGTAATTTCCAGGTGTGCTGAACTTTTTCAAGGTCTCGATATAATTTATGGGAGTTGACACTCTAAGATAAAGTCAATTTGAACACCAAAATACCAACTTTCTTTCAGATATTTTTTGACACATGCACACAGATGTTTCTTAAAGCGGCAGAAAAATCACAAAAAACATACATACCCTTTTATTATGTTAAATGTCAACTCTTTGTTACAATGTTATTTAATCCTTATAAAATAACGTTAAATTAAGAGAGTTGCGATGTTATTTTGTTATTATATAAAGAACAAAAATTACGACTAAAACAATTCTATCGGCACAAATTACACTAAATAGACTGCAAACTTAAAATTCAAGGATTTTTCCAGGTCACTTTAAAAAAAACCCATTTTTCAAGGAATTCCAGGCCTGGAAAGAAAAATCCCGAATTTCAAGGATTTCCAGGTGGCGTACGAACCCTGAAAATGCCCATTATCTATCTTAAATTTTCTCACCGCATCCTTGGTCCCACCAAAATCTTCTCTGTACCATTTGAAAATCTGACTCAATCCAATCTGATGAAAAAGTTTTTTGAAAGTTTACGAATTAAGTTTTAAAAAGCTAAATTAATTGGATGAGATTTATTGACTCCTCCTGGACGGGACACTAATCCATCGCGGGTTAGCTCCCAGCAGAAGCTGGTACTCATTTTACCGACCTTGGGAGGATGGAAAGCTGAGTGAACTTTAGCGGAAAAGGAGGTCAGACAAATGTTCAACACTCGGCTGAGCTGGGGTTTGAACCCGGGACCTTGTGGTTAGAAGGCAGAGATCTTAACACTGCGCCAACCAGGCCGCACAGGAAGTCCAAGTAAATTAGTAAATGTGTAAACTTCAGACAAAATCGTAATATTAATGATTTCAAATAAATGATGATGATGAAGTTAGTAAAACTACACACGAAGTGCAAATATGTAAGTGCATAATCATGCGCATGAAGCCCAAGTACGTAACTTAATGCATAACCGTGCACATAAGTAATAATAATATTGATAATAATAATAATAATGATAATAATAATAGTAATATTAAAATTCTCAGCCAATCACGACAATGTGCCCAAAATTCATCTCAGTGATGTTATCGACTACTGTTGTTATCAAAGTCCTCAAAACAGCTGTATAACTTCCCCAAGATCAATTGCTAAAGTACCTCCTTCAACTTCTAACAGTCATCTTAGTGAAATGAACACCAATGCCAGTGTCGCCTGTGGAGTGCTGATGGCGCTACGAGTGCTTAGGCACCTGGCCTGTCCACCAAAATTAACAGACAGATCAAAAGGTAATATTTTGTAGTTCACGTTATCTTTGTCTTTACCTATTGGATATTTTAGGAATTTATCCACTCTGAACCAGCTACTTCGCACAGTCTTCAAAAGTCCTTGAATTCAAGAAGGAGTCCTTTCAGTTCTTTTACTTATAATTTACGTCTCCTCAATCTTTAAGTCACATTTTTATAATATTTTGAATGTCTGAAGGCCGTAACAGGCGAAACATCCAAGTAACTGTGAATAGTTTTAATTTGCTTGAAGAAACATTTTATCTTTTTGTACACTAAATTTTTACTTATTTTTGTTAAATATTAAGTTGTTTTGAGACTTTGTTAATTTGATGTTCTTTTGAAGGTTTTCAGAAAAACCTGGGGTGGAACCTTGCCTGTATTCAGCTTTTCTCTGCTAATGCTATGGACGTGTTTATCAACACCCTGATAAAACTGAACGAGTTCCTCACGCGACCCTGGAGACTGGGTCAGAGCCTATCCACTGGACAACCGCTGGTCATGGTTTCTATGGCAACTTCATTGATGGCTCTAATCAACACTTTGTTGCTAGAGTTGCTAAGTAGCGGTACTTATCAGTTTAAGGACACCCGGTTGATGATATCATTGATGACGTTACACACAATCACGTGCTCGGCTCCCATGACAGGACAACTTAGTAACCTTGCTCAAAAGGTATAAGTTATTTTCAACCAATGGCAGCAACTGTTTACAGTTTAGTTTCATTTTGTTTTTTTTTAAAACGAAATTATGAGACTTAACTCGAGACAATTTTTGTTTCTGTGGCAATAAAAGTTTTTTTTTGTATTTTTTTTGTATTACTTTGTTGTGTTACTTTGTTGGGCCAGACCCATCTATAAGTGAGTATCAGTTTTTGCTGGGGGCAAACTTGCAATGGATTATTGCCTCGTCCAGGGTGTCGTAGACTCTCATCCACTTAACATTACAGAAATCGGAGATAACAGGGTTCGTACAGGTCCTTGAAAACCTGGAAAGCCCTGGAAAAATAGAAATTCAAAATCCAGGCCTGGAAAACCTGGAAAATTGATATCAGTCCTGGAAAGTCCTGGAAAATTACCTTATTTCTAGCCTCGAGATACTATACCGAAGGTATAAAATGTCTACAATGCAAACTACTTATTTCTTAGGCAGTTTTATTATTCAAAACAAAATACCAACTCTTACAACATTTTTCCCGTTTCCATGGTGGGTCGCCAATCCGGGCATAAATTCATGTGAAAAGATGATCGCAAAAGTTCCTTCACATTGCTTCTTGCTCTGGAAATAAAATTGCAGGAAATGGCAACGTATTTGTTTATTTGTTTTATTTTATTTGATGTTACAATGATTTTTTTTAGTTTTTAAGGTCCTTGAGTTTTGTTAATTTGGTCCTTGAAAGTCCTGGAAAAGTCCTGGAATTTTCTTTGACTAAAAGTGTACGAACCCTAGCTGGTTTTTCTATTTAATTTTATTTGGGCTATTCCTATCAGTCACTGTTGAAACATTAATATATCCAATATATATATTGTCTTTCGTCCTTCTTGCTGAAATACTGGTGTAACAATTATAGCTTCAGGTGAATTTAGATTTGATTAAGTGATGTGAATTACACAGTTAAAAGCATTAGCCACAGCTTGAATAATAATATTGTCACACCATGTACTTGGCTTTGCCATTTGTTCAATATAATTTGTCCAGTGATCATTACCAATACTTTCAATATAAAATTCTGGATAGTTGTTTAAATGATCTATCCCAGTTGTACGAATGTCATAATGCAAAGTCTGCAAATCGATAGAGCTGATGTGAAACTCACTTAAAAAAGTAATCACCAGACCTACCAACATCTTTTGGTATTGACAACTGCTATAAGAGCAAGTCTCTCAGTCAAACAATTCCAGGATGAATCATGGTTCGTAATTGTATTAGAAAACACACCACCCCTCAAACTGGAATGATTTTTAGAAACAAAATCGTAGCCATTAGCCATAGGATAATAGAAATTCTGTCTATATACTTATGCATATTTATGAAAAAGACATGCTTACTGTACAAATGATCGACGTTGTGGAATGAAACCACGCCAATATGGTGTGATTCAAACTTCCCTCAATTCTGAATAAAATATAGCGCTGCCGAATCTTTTAGTGTTATTTTCTAAATCCGAAAATTCGAAACCCGGCCGAACTTTGGTATATTTACAGACAATGACTCTTATGCCATACTGTATCGTAAAGTTGAGGGGCGAATATCAGTCAACTTTCTATTAGTAAAGCCTTCTTGGTTGTCAACCAGCCCGAGCTTGTTCTTAAATTGTTGATAAGTTCTGACAAGTTGTTTTTGTTCTTATAAAACAGCGTGTAGCGCTTTCCCAGACACGACGACGTGGCGTGACAATTCATTTGGTTGAGTTTCCTTTACTAAATGATAAACTGAAAACCCAAAACAAAATCTTCTTGATTTCATCATTTTCCAGAGTTCAGTAATATTACTGCCAAGTACCGTGTACACACACGTGATTTCCTGACCTATATATAGCCAATGGAAATGGTCAGTTTTCGCTGACGTAAAAAGCTAAAAAGAGACTTTGTTTTGTCTCGAACTTTCTCAGAAATTTATAATGCGAAAGCATACCCAAGAGGCAAGATCGAGTTATTAATTCAGTTACCGACTATAAAGAGATTCAATGACAAATCTAGTAAATTACTGGACCCAAAATTATTTGGTGAATAAATCTTGTTTGGATGTGCTAAAATTTATTTAACACATTGACTTATTCGCATGTGTCCGTGAGGAATTTGTTTACAAGTGAGTACTTAATGCGAATACTTCTGTTAATTGGTTCTTCGGTTTTCTAGTTTTATATTTTACCGTAAACATTTCGTTATTTTTGAGTGTTTGGAAATGCGGCTTATTATATTTATGTGAATTCGATAGCTCTTTACTTGGCGCCATTCATAGAGTGGTCTAAGCATTTGTTTTGACGGGAAATTGCAGGAAGTCGGCCGGCATGTGTTTTATTAAAAATCCTAAACGGATGGACAGTTCCGCCTTATGCAAATCAGCTGTTACTGTCAGCTGATGGGGTGCTCTTGTTTTTATCTCTGTCTCGGGATTTTTGCCAACCAGTATTCTAATAACTACAGTGAACTAGGATGTAGCGGATTCGTTTTCCAGTCGCCTTGAAATTAAGAAACTCTAACTGCAGTTATTTCCACCGAAATTTAAAATATTTTTCAGTTAATAATCGTCTAGCATCGAAAAAGGTAACTAAATTTTGCTTGAGTTGAGGTCAATGGAAGATATTTTTGCGAATCTTTACTCACATAGTTTTAAAATTTGTCGTGTCAGTGTCTCTCTGATCTGGAAGACCATTTCCGCTCTTACCTCGTGTAGAGGACACAGATTTAAACAAGGTTTGAGATTGGCTGAAGTTGGGTTGGGGTAAGCTTTATCTTTCTTTTGATTGGTTCAAATGATCTTTGCCCTCTACACGTACACGAAGTCAAAGCCCTCACTTCTCAACTTTTTATTACTGT
>JAOCNB020098370.1:0-11586 GCA_026546465.2 Palythoa caribaeorum | reverse complement strand
ATTTAAGACTCGCGAAATATTTCTATTCTAAATTCGCGAAATTAAAGTCGCGCGAAAATAAGTGATAATAAGGTACACAACAGTTTGAATATGTCACAAATAGTTAATAAACAAAAATGTAATATACGGATAGAGTAAAAGTAGGGCTACACAATACAAAAAATTTTTTTTGCTATCTCAAATACATAGCAAGAATGGGATAAAATTATTAAAGCTAAAAAATTTTTATATAAAAGTTATATAAAAACCAAACGTTTTCGATTCAAAAGTCATCATCAAGGTTCTGTTTGCCGCGTAAAACTCAAATTTTTTATACTCTTAAGTTATTACCATTGGGAACAGGAAAATTGGATGGGCTTGAAGCTTGTTGTTTAAAGATGGATTCTTTGCTGCTATCATTAACGCTTCCGTGATCTTTCTTTTCCCCCATTGTCGTGCAGTTGTTATTACACGCCACGTGAAAGAATGAGTTGGGAATTGATTTAGGTGTCTTGCAAGTTCGGACAAGAATTGTTTTATTAAAAACATCCTGCAAGAGGTGTGAGGGAACGCCAAAACCTTGAAATGGCTTTTTCTCAAAACAAATTTGTTGGCATCATAGAGAGAAACCAGAGGTCCCAACTCGCTGATTTCTCAGCCAATTTTCATGAAACCTCTCACTGATGGAGATTTTAATAATCCAGGTTCCAGATCGTGTGAGCATTTTGTTGGGTTCCGAAGAAATTTCGAATTATTCACAAAAATAACCGCTCCTAACTACTATAAGATATCTTTTTTCGAATTTGGGCTCTAAAATATCAGCAGTGCATTCCACGAAAATACACTCACACGATTTTGCTCTAATACGAGTGCCAAATTTGACGATGTAACAGTTGACACCATAAAATGCCGCACAGATGTTTTGGAACTCCGGGAAAGGACAATCGAGAACAACGGTTTGAAATTATCAAAATCTACAAAGTTCTTAGTTTAGATAATTTTATTAGCTTTCCAGTGATATATAGGTTTGCGGGGTTCCAATGAGTCATAATGGAGTTATCTTCCAATAACTGAGGACACTGCTCAAACTATTGTGTAACCGTAAACATTATGAACATTGCTTATTACTATGTTGGAGTGGAATAGAATAGGGAAGAGAAACACTTTTTGTTGTTGTTGTTATTGTCGTGAAAGTCAAACTTGAAAGCAATATGTGTTTTCCAACTAATGTCTTTTAGCCTTGTGCTGCAAATAGAGAAGAACCCACGTGACTTCCGGTTGACCCTAATGCAGTTTGTATCTCAACTTGCAATGGTGCCTGTCCCAGCTCCAGGCTCCCTGGCCGTGGTAAGTTGGAATAAATTCGAAAATTGCACACAGAACAGCTAGTTTTATTCTGACTTATAGTTTATCCCTTCTGACATTGTTCTTATCTGTCATTTTGTGGCTTAATTTTTTAAGTAACTTGTCTTTAGTACGGCTGAATCTTTAATAATAATAATAGTGATTAGTATTTATATAGTGCCTTTTCCATTGTGTATATGATCAAAGGCGCTATACAATAATCAGTACAAGGTTTTACAGCTGAGGGTCTTAGATAGTCCGCTACTGCGGCTCATATATTATCATTAAGAAATGCCCTCAGTAGAACAGGCAGACCACAGCACCGGGATCACTACCCTACTCTTTTCGACAAGTGCGTGGGTTCTTTTAAGTCCCTTGACAGAGAGATCAAGAGACTGGACCTACGGTTTAACGACATGAAGGTCTAACCATTTGCAAATGTAAGAGCAAAGGCAGCACCTTCTCTTCAGTTATTTTAAGACCCTGAGTGGAGGTCCGGCTGGGAATCAAACCCGAGCCTCCTGCACAGCAGACTGGTACCTTACCAACTAGGCTAACCGGCTGCTATTTGAGTTAATAACAGTTTAGAAAGTAAATTTTGATACTGCTTTTTAGTTACGTAGGCATTTGTGGTCTTTTATTTCAAATAATTATTAGATAATTTGAAGTTGGCCATGTTTGAAACAAGTTCGACCTGGATTCAAATTACCAACAGCAAAGCATCCAGGGATTGATTGGAAGGACACAGTCATTATCTTCAAAAGAAATGTGTCCCTGTACTTTTTGTGTTCTTGGCTGCACAAATAGCTTTATAGATGCCTTACATCTACACTATTATACAATAGCCTGGATACCAAAAGATGGGGCCATTAGAAAAAATTACAAAATGATTTTGAAGTTGAGGCCCTAAAATAATATACTTTATAAGTTGTAATCAAATAATTATGTCACAGAAACAACAAGGTTTATGCTAACAGAAAGAGACTTTATACTTTGTTACATTGATGTAATTTGTATCAAAAGCACTATTTGAAACAGCATTAGGATATTACACAAATAAATTGTAATATTGGACTCATTAAATGTTTTAGACTTGAATTTTCGACAAAACAATACATTTTATGACATCATTATGTAACCACTCTCAAACACCTTAAAAGGCAAACTGCCTTATAATATAATTTCATTTGACACAGTATTACAGATTTTACAGAGGGGGGTACTTTGACACTTGGGTTTATTATATACTATTAAAGGTTTGTTTTGTACATTTTTAGGAAGCCAAGTTAACAAGCTGGTTGCATACAACTCTTGTAGATGGCCTCAGTATTCCCTTGTTGGCCAGTTACCTTGACGTACTACAGACCCTAAAGGCAAAGGTGAGAGTTTGACATATTGATCAGGGCTCTTGTAGATGGCCTCAGTATTCCCTTGTTGGCCAGTTACCTTGATGTACTACAGACCCTAAAGGCAAAGGTGAGAGTTTGACATATTGATCAGGGCTGGAAATTAACGTCTGCCTGCTTGCCAGTGGCGAGTAACATTTACCTCGGGCGAGCAGGAACTGCACAAATTCGCCTGAGTGGCAAGTAAAATAATTAATATGAAGAACTTGTATTAATCAAAACATACCAGTTTGAGCTAAAATGGCACTGCATTAAACCACCAAGTTAGTTGATCATAACTGTTAGTATACAAAAAGTTTAACTTCATGTTGTTTGTATTGAATAGAAACCCTTAAAACGCGGTCTTTCCAATCTTGTTTTTAAAAGAATGTTAACTATTTGAGACTCTGACTACAGCCTTACTTTTAGTTTCGTTTTATTTTGGGCTAAAAATGCCTCGGTTGGGCAAGTGATCTCCAGATGCTACTCCCCCAACTGCCGAGTAGTTAAAAAAGTTAGTTTCCAGGCCTGCTGATACCTTCATTAATGATGTTCTTGGTATTCTTTTATTTGCCCTCTACCTTGACCCATTACAAACCCTATAGACAAAGTTTAGTGTTTACCTGGTGTTGTAACAATTGTTGTGTTATTGACATTGGGCTTCCTGTGGTTCGCCCGTTTATTTAGTGCCCAGAGGTCTCGCTGTTTTGTGACTGCCATCTTGTTAGTGTTTAGGCATGTTTTAAGTGAAATAAAGCCAAGTTATGGTTGTACTTTCAACACCTGGTGTCATGTACAGGGTTCGAAATTAACAATGGACTAATGGACATTGTCCATCAAAAATGACATGCATCCAGCAAAATTCATGAAAAATGTAATTTTGATAGTTTAGGTTCACTGCACATGTTTTGTTGTTACACGTAAGTGCATTATGAAGATAAAGAAGTGAGAGTTGGTATTTGAAGGCTTTGCACTAGTTAGTTGAGGTGTTTATGGATGGCAAAATTTATTTCTTGTCCATGTGTAGCAA
The DNA here is from genome assembly GCA_026546465.2 of Palythoa caribaeorum. Classification (NCBI taxonomy): domain Eukaryota; kingdom Metazoa; phylum Cnidaria; class Anthozoa; order Zoantharia; family Sphenopidae; genus Palythoa; species Palythoa caribaeorum. The sequence goes on along the minus strand of JAOCNB020098370.1, from coordinate 7,848 downwards.
GGCATAACTAAAAGCACCTAAACTTTCACATATTTCAAGTGATACAATACAGCACCGCCATTGTTGCCTTTAACAATGATTTCACCAAATGTGTTTTCTCGATTTGTTGTTTATCAAAGTACACAAACCTAAACTAAACACAGGAATTAAAGCCACAAAAGAACTTGTGCTATTTAGTTAAGAACCGACCTGCTCATTGTAATCTGAATGTGTGAATTCCACTGCATTGTTTAATAGTCTGTACAATATAAAGTCAGTGAAACTTATGTAAAAATTAGTCCTAACAATGATTTTGAATTAAAATTGAAATATAGACATAGAGGACCTGACTGATGTGTTAAGTATAAACTGAAATATTAAGTTTTATAACATAGATTCGATATAACGCTCGCTCTGATTGGTCAAAAGCTGTGCTTTATTAGAGTATAGAGTGATAGTTACCATGACAACTATTACTTTTTTCAAGGGAAACAAAATGGCATCCGAGAAAGAGATTGCCCCTCTGACTTCCAATTATTGCATTTTAACTGGGAAAACAAAAAAAAAATACTACAAGTGTCTCTGTGTCTACTAGTAAAAGGCAGGACACTAACAGAACAAGATTTTGAGAATTTTCGACAAAATAGTATCTCAAAGTGATATGAAACGTACTAAACAAAATGCAAAATGGTCCATGTGTGTGTTTGATTTGGAGGTTAAAGACTGAAATGTTATCAAAAATTAATCCATTGGTTTTTTTCCTTCTATTTTCAGTATTAAGAAAAATAATCTCAATACGTATTGAGAAACAAGGAGCAAAGTTCAACAATAAAATTATGAATACACAACACAACTCACGAGCAAGAAACTCAAAATATGTTATGAATTGTTACGAAATTCCCCACTTTTAATTCATTCTTGCGAGTTTATACTAACCACTGTTTTAGAGCGATGGCCATCAGCATCTGGTTGGATGGCTATCTCCGACTGGGGCCTCCGTAAATAACCTACTAGCCTTGTGAGTTACAACAGTCATCTGCACAGCCGCTAGTTGTAAGCTTTTTCTGACAAGTGCCATAAATGAAAGGCTGCATCTGGTTGAAGTTTCGCAAACAAATCGTTCGCATGCAGTTAGATTTCAAGAAAATGCTCAGCTCGGAGCACTTTTTCATTCCTGTAACATTCAGAATGTCAAAGTTTACATAAACTTGAGTTGCATGTACTGTTCAAAACGTTTTAACCGAGCAAGGACCTTGAACTTTGTTGACAAGTTATAAGAATTTCAGCTTTGATCCACGCGAAAATCGATCCATGCTTGGGCTTGACAAATTACAACTAAGTTCAACTCGCATCATCTTTTAAAATAGAAAGAAGCAGTCTGAAGTTTAAAACTGGAAAGATGTTAACTCCATTTTGGTTCATAATATTTTAAAACTCATCATAGTTTAAAATAAATTATTTGCATTCAAACTATGCTCATACTCGAGACTCGCTTGAAATTTTTCTATATTATAAAACATAGAACAGCCTAAACCATGCTCTGTATAGTAATAAAACACTTAGGAAGTGACGAGGGCACTCGAAAAGCAGAGAGAAAACTCGGCTACGCCTTGTTTTCTCTCAACACTTTTCTTGTGTCCTTGTCACTTCCAAGTGCTTTATTACTGTACGGAGCATAGTTTAGGCTGTTCTATATGTTAATTAATGGACATGTTCCTCAGAGTTATCCCTGTGCTATGAAACTGTTTATCTGAATCTTTGTTAACACAATTTATACTGTTGTAGAATCCCTTCCCCCTTCTTTGCCGAAAACTCAGTAGCTTTGTACAGAGAATTAAGTTCATTTTTTGAAAATGAAATTGATCATTGATCATTTCCAGGCACCAACACTTGTTGAGCGGATGATAACTCCACAGTCATCCCATAGAAGAGGTCAAGCTGCCAATTCTGAAGCTTTGAACATGTTGTTAAAACGACCCTGGGATCCAGCGCATGGGTTGGGAACTCAGCACAAGCAGGTGATAAAATTGTTAATGTGTTATCTGTAAGTTGTCAAAATCTTGCAAGGTTGAAGTGTCAGAAGAACAGACTAACAATTATCCTTGTGAGCTCTAATTAAAGCATCGTCAGGCCTAAAATTTTAGATTTTAAATCCAACACTGGTAAGAAATTGACAGTGGGTAAATAGGGTCAGATCAGTGCTTGAAATTAAAAAAATTACCTATTTCAAAGGCAACCAAACTTGTTGTCTTGGCCGTAAAATTATTACTGAGCTCATCAACAGTCAACTGTTGAGATGAAGGAAGTCATGAACTACCGTAACGACACTGCTCTTTAGGAACTTTCTCGTCTCACACTCATGGTTCACTCGCCAATAAGGTGCAAGTTCATCAAATATTCATAAGAGTGAAGTCCACATAGACAGCATTTTTTGAAAACTGTACTAATCTTTTAAAATATAATGCAAAGGAATAATGAAAAGCTGAACACAATTAGAATGTGGAGACAAAACTACCTTTATTTTTGACGAATGAAGCATTATGCCATTTAAAGTTAAAAGATATCTGACTGCCTGAACCACAAACCATGATTGATTAAATGAAAATGAAAATCAGAGATAATTAGCATAAAACAGGAGTTAAGCTTTTTGTATGTAAAGACTATCTACAGTGCTAAAAGTGTAGTAAAAATGTTTTGCAATCACCAGAAAACAATCCTGAGGAAATGTCAAATGAAGAAAAAAATTGCTTCACATGCACTTTAAGGCATAATTTTATTGGCCACCATTATGAAGTACAGTACCATCCACAGGTATCTTAACGTCGACCCACAGGATTGCCCCATCGTCCAGAGGGCCAGTCCCTTGTTCTGTAATTTATGGGTAATATGCCATGGGAAATATCCTGTTGCTGTCTCTTTGCTGAAATTCATCCCTTACTGACCCGCAGGATGCAAAATTAGATGCATTTATGTTGTCCCACAACATTTTGGACTTAATGCTAAGCTACGACAGTTATTCACTTTTAAGCCACACCATATTTCACAAATTTTCAGTTTGAGAAGAGTAACAGCATCCCGAATTGGGGTTGTGGCTGAAAACTGAGTTTTTCCAGAAACAAATTTTTCGACCTCCAAAATTCATGACTATAAACACAGTAATTCACGATTAAGCTACACAATTTAACACAACATTATTTTAATAAAAAATCTCAGTAATCCACAATAAAGCAGCACAATTAAAGTGTCCATATGGCGAAAATTGATTTTTACAATTTTGTTATCTTTATCTCTAGAATGCATCTAGACAAGTATTCTAAAAAAAGTTTTTCAATTACGTCATATTTTTGCCTCAAAATTGAGCTTTAAAGTTACCGCACCAGCCACACCCAACAAAGATGACCGGGAGTTTCTAGTCCTGGGTCCAGAACAGACTGTGACGTCTCTTTGGGAATCGTCTTTCTGCCAGTTTTGTTTGTGTTTTGTTGTATTTCCCTACGAACCCGATCATTTTTTGTCTTAAACGAATCAAAAAATGATCGGGTTTGTATGGAAATACATTGAAACACTGAAATGAAGAGTTCAAAATTCCTGAAGTGACGTTAAAGCTGTTCTGGACCCAGACTTAGCAACTCCCGGTCATTCTTGTTTGGCGTGGCCAGCACGGGAACTTTAAAAATTGATTTTGTGGCGAAAATGTGGCGTAATCAAAAAATGTTTTTAGAGTATTTGTCTACGCATTCTAGAGATATCAAAATTGAAAAAAAAAATGTCGCCATATGGACACTCTTAATAAACAAATCGCAATCAAGAAGAACTTGGTTGCATTGCTACTGAATACACAAGTCCTGTTGCATTGCAAATCCTTTATTTCTGCAAGAGATAAATCAACAAAAACTTGTAAAGATAATGCTTAAATAAACTGAAAAGTTTCAAATTGTTTCATTCAGTTTTCAATAAATCTAATTGCAGAATTAAACAAAAACATTTCCAACGAGTGTATGTGATAAAGATCATGCAAAAGGCATATAGATCATGTGATAATACCATGCGCAATTACATTTGTAGTGTAGTTCATGAAGCAAAAGTGGATGTAGCATATTCTTTGCCCAAAAAGCGCTGCCTCATAACTTTTCCGTCATCCAGTTGTTTTAATGAACAGAAACCTACCTTCAAGACAGAAATTTACATCTGGTGGATGTCAACTATGCGAACTTTTGATCAGACTACATCATTCCAAGTTTAATTGTCAATTTATTCATGGCATTTAAAAAATTTATAGCTATGGCTTAAAACTGAGTATTTTCCCAAACTAAATCATTGGTGAAGCAAGTAACTAAGCCTTGCCAAATCAGGGATGCAGCTTAATTGTGAGTGCGGCTTAAAAGTAAATAACTACGATAAATCCTTTTACAAGCCTAAGTGGCCCATTGGAGCCAGTGCTTATCACTGATTTCTGTATTAATAAGCGAATGAGAGTCATTGACTCCCCCTGGATAGACATTAATCCGTCGCAGGTTAGCCCCCAGCAGAAGCTGGTACTCATTTTACCGACCTCATAATGGTGGAAAGCTGAGTCAACTTTCTCAGAAAAGGTCACACAAATGTTCAATGATTGGCTGAACTGGGGTTTGAACCTGGGATCTTGTGGTTGGAAGGCCGAGAACTTGTAAACCACTTTGCAACCACACCGCCATTATGAAGTAGAAGAATGGAAATTAACAGAACCTTTGGAAATTCTAGGGGTGTAAAGAGTACCATATTAGGTTCTAAATACAATTTCCAGTAGATACATCAATAAATAATAAAATTTCATATTCTTTAGCGCAAGCTGCCAGGTTCACCATTGCTGCTGATTGTCCCTAGTGGCCCTACAACGAGTTCTGGGACAGGCTCTTCTTCCAAGAGATCACGATTCTGGCACAACCAGCTTTCAGTGCTAGGCAAAGTTGTACCAGTAACTATGCACACCAGCAATGGGGGAAGTGGTGTGACAATAAGTCAGTGTCTGGATCATATCATTGGTGCTGTGAGGACTAAAGTACTGGAGGTGAGCATTATATTACAGCAAGACTATTCTTGACTTAACTGTATATGTAGTGGAATTAGAGTGCCATTGTTTCTGACTTTCTGCTAAATGTCACAGTTAAGCCAACAGAATTAATGGATTGTTTTAATATTGGTCATTAGTTCAAAATCTGAATGTCTGGATGTTACTAAACTTTGCCATGTATAACTCAAAATTTTAAAGCATGAAATGTACTTTAGAAATTTCGCTAACTGGATCAAAACCAAAATGCCTTTTTGAAGTAAACCCTGGCCTAAAACACTTAAATCGTGTAATATATTTCTTAAATACTAGAGTCACAACCATTAATTTACAAGTCATTGGAATTCATATTTGCAACTGCAGACCATTGAAAGTCTTATTCTTACCATCTTCTTTCTTTCTTTTTTAAAAAAAACTACCTTGAATTTGACAGGTAATCTGGTTACTTGTACTGTTTTTGTGGCAAAATGGAATAAACAGCTAACGAAAAAAGAATGAAAATCTGTATTCTGTTTTATTTCTATACTGTACATCAGTTACACAATGACACCTTTGGTTTCAAATCATTTGTGATTCACTTTGTATCCAATGTTCCTGTAAATCTTTCCCAGCTCCATAATTGTTGAACCAATGAGAATTAATTCTGATAAATATCTGTCTGATTGTTATTTCTTTATTGTTTTCAGCCATTTTTGAGGTTTTTATAATGATAGTACGGTATTAACTTACTTTTGAAGCAATCGCTGTAGTTATTTTTTTTGGGCAAAACTGATCAAAATACTCTGCTATGTATGTATCAAATTGTTCATCAAACTCTGCTATGTATGTATCAAGTTGTTCATCAAACTTTGTGAATAACAGTGACCTACAGTACAATTAGTACTAGATTTTGGCTTACACGTTGATTCAGTAAGTTTATATGTGGAAAAATGTGGTAATTTGTTATCAATAGCTGATACGGTCACACCGTGATTCATTTTTCTATTCACTCCCCACAGCTGAGAAGCCATTATCCCAATCGGCCAGTAATATTGATTGGCTGGGGTGTTGGTTCATTAGTATCTTGTCAGGTAGGGCACTGGTGAGCAAGGTTATTATTAATATTAAGCATGAACGATTAATTATGTCTTTTTATTACCTTCAACTTGCACCATTACTAGGATGATGGATCTTGAGAAATTTGTAATCTGGATGAGAAAACTTACTATCCATTCTGAACAAGGCCACTTACACATAAGATGCTTATAAAGCTAAGCTAAATCCATTTATAAGCCAAAGTGGTCCATTGGAGCTGTTGATTATCTCTGGTTTTTGTAGTGTTAAGTGGATGAGAGTAATCCACTCCCCTTGCACAGGACACTGTTCCATTTGTCCCCAGCAGCAGCTAGTACTAATTTTACTGACCTTGGGAGGAAGGAAACCTGAGTCAACACTAGGCTGAGCCAGGGTGGAAATGTGTGAGAAAAAATAAAAATAAAAAGACAAAAGGGTCAGGAATGACAAGAGGCTAATTAAATGCAAAGTGTTCATTTTATTCTGTGGGGATTTAGAGTGACAAAGGTGTGAATTAGTCGCATTTCTTTAATTGTCGCAAAACCTAAAAAACATGTCTTTTTCTTTTAATTTCTTTTCACACATTTCTATCCCTTTATTTCCTATTGTTTTTCAACCTACCTTACTCATTGTGAAATCAATCTTTGCATTGCTATATAACCACCTCTCTTATTATCTCCTACACGCTTCACTCTGACGAATGACTACAGTCTTAAACATCAGTTTCTACAAATTTTTCGTGATGTCCAACTTAAAAATTTATTAAACTGCCCAGGCAAGTAATTTAAACTATTCTATTCAAATATGTCTGTTTCATCAATACTTGTAGTTTCTATCACTCGGAGAAATCTTAAAGTTGCCTAAGTTATAGACTGCCCGAGTTTTGTTATACAAATGTTAATATTTTGTGGTTACTTTTTTTACGGAGTGCAGGTTGCCCTGATGGAGTCAGTGTGTGCAGTGGTGTGCCTTGGGTTCCCATTCACTGGGCTGGATGGAGTAAGAGGCGTAAGTGCCTTTCAGTTGTATCACAGCTTATTATATGGCAGGCTCGCTGAGAGGGCAAGATAAAGCAAATTCTGTGTTATGATTGGTTATACGAGCGGGCAAGATAGGCCCATCTTGCCCACTCGGGATTGCCCGTTTCTTAACATTTTGTTCCTGCGAGAAAAAAAATTGCGTGGAGTGGAATTACACATTGAGTTTTGGGCAATAGAGTCTCAAAAAGAGGAAAAGGTCAGTCAAAACAAAGAAAGCATAGACGGGTTTTGTAAATTAAAATGCAAAGTGATATGAAGACATGGAAGCGTTTTTGTCTTAAGGAAAACAGTAGTAAAGTGAAATGCTTTGGCCATATAATAAATCCTTTATTGAACAAGCTTGTTCGGTCAAGCAGGGCTCAAAGTTAGCAACCAACTGGGCGCAATATGCGACTAATTTTTGCCCAATGTGCCTAAAAGTTTGAACTTGGTCGCACAGTTGTGCCTGGATACAAATGTTGGCGTGCGACTGTCTTTACCTCTATTCTGGTAAGGGAAAAATCGCCGAAATTATCCCTTGAAAAAAAAGTTGAAATTCGAAGTAAATCACTTGTGTCTTCTATCCAAGCTGTAAAGATTAAACGTCCTTTCATTGCTCTGTCTCCCATTCGTTTTTGTTGAACCTGTTCAGCTGTTGTCGGTTAAATGCTCACTTCTTGTTTGGCCTAGCCTGCGGTTTGCTTGCTTTGATGGTAGATACTTCATGTATGTGTACATAAAGAGATACGC
>JAOCNB020098326.1:0-11588 GCA_026546465.2 Palythoa caribaeorum | reverse complement strand
TGAAATCAACTCCAAAAAATTCACTCGACCTGAAGGAGTTCTTTCAACTCCGACTGTGGAGTTGAATCAACACCCTAAAAATAACAGTGTAGTGTTCAAGCTTTCCCTTAGCCTTGTGTTCACGCTTTCGCTATGGCTAGTGTTCACGCTTTCCCTAAGGCTAGTGTTCACACTTTCCCTGAGGCTAGTGTTCATGAATGCTTTCCCTAAGGCTAGTGTTCACGCTTTAGCTTAGGCTAGTGTTCACGCTTTCCCTAAGACTAGTGTTCACGCTTTCCCTAAGGCTCGTGTTCACTTTCACTAAGGCTAGTGTTCAAGCTTAAATAGTGTTGACGATTTCGCTAAAGCTAGTTTTCAAGCTTTCCCTAAGGCTAGTGTTCAAGCTTTTCTAAGGCTACACTGTTCAGGCTTTACCTGAAGGCTAATGTACACGCTTTCCCTAAGGCTAGTGTTCAAACTTTTCTAAGGCTCCACTGTTCACACTTTCCCTAAGGCTAATGTACAAGCTTTCGCTAAGAGTAATGTTCACTTTCGCTAAGGACAGTGTTCAAGCTTTTGCTCAGCCTAGTGTTAATTTCAGGCATTCCCTAAGGCTAGTGTTCACGCTTTCGTTAAGGTTAGTGTTCACGCTTTCCCTAAGACTAGTGTTCACGCTTTCGTTAAGGCTATTGTTCACGCTTTCGTTAACGCTAGTGTTCACGCTTTCGTTAAGGCTAATGTTCACGCTTTCCCTAAGGCTAGTGTTCACGCTTTCGTTAAGGCTAGTGTTCACGCTTTCGTTAAGGCTAATGTTCACGCTTTCCCTAAGGCTAGTGTTCACGCTTTTGTTAGGAATACTTTTCACGCTTTCCCTAAGGATAGTATTCACGCTTTCCCTTAGGCTAATGTTTACGCTTTCGTTAGGGTTAGTGTTCACGGTTTCCCTAAGGCAAGTATTCACGTTTTCCTTTAAGGCTAGTGTTCACGCTTTCCCTAAGGCTAGTGTTCACGCTTTCGTTAAGGCTAATGTTCACGTTTTCCCTAAGGCTAGTGTTCACGCTTTCGTTAGGGTTAGTGTTCACGGTTTGCCTAAGGCTAGTGTTCACGCTTTCGTTAAGGCTTGTGTTCATGCTTTCCCTAAGGCTAGTATTCACGCTTTTCTAAGGCTAGTGTTTAAGCTTTTCATCAGGCTAGTCTTCACGCTTTCCCTAAGGCTACTGTTCACGCTTTCCCTAAGGCTAGTGTTCACGCTTTCGTTAGGGCTAGTGTTCACGCTTTCGTTAAGGCTAATGTTCACGCTGTCCCTAAGGCTAGTGTTCACGCTTTCGTTAGGGTTAGCGTTCACGGTTTCCGTAAGGCTAGTGTTCACGCTTTCGTTAAGGCTAGTGTTCGCGCTTTCCCTAAGGCTAATGTTCACGCTTTCCCTAAGGCTAGTGTTCACGCTTTCGTTAAGATTAGTGTTCACGCTTTTCCTAAGGCTAGTGTTCACGCTTTCGTTAAAGAAAATGTTCACGCTTTCCCAAAGGCTAATGTTCACGCTCTCGTTAAGGCTAGTGTTCAAGCTTTCCCTGAGGATAGTGTTCACGCTTTGTTTAAGTCTAACGTTCACGCTTTAGTTAAGGCTAATATTCAAGCTTTCCCTAAGGCTGGTGTTCACGCTTCCGTTTGGGTTAGTTTTCACGCTTTCGTTATGGATAATGTTCACGCTTTCCCTCAGGGTAGTGTTCAGGCTTTCGTTAAGGCAAATGTTCATGCCTTCCCCAAGGCTAATGTTCACGCTTTCGTTAGGGTTAGTGTTCACGGTTTCCCTAAGGCTAGTGTTCACGCTTTCGTTAAGGCTAGTGTTCACGCTTTCCCTAAGGCTGGTGTTGACGCTTTCGTTAAGATTAGTGTTAACGCTCTTCCTAAGGCTAATGTTCACGCTTTCCCTAAGGCTAGTGTTCACGCCCTCGTTAAGGCTAGTGTTCAAGCTTTCCCTGAGGCTAGTGTTCACGCTTTCCTTAAGGCTAACGTTCACGTTTTAGTTAAGGCTAATATTCACGCTTTCCTAAGGCTAATGTTCACGCTTTCCCTAAGGCTAGTGTTCACGCTTTCCTTAAGGCTAATGTTCAAGCTTTCCCTAAGGCTAATGTTCACGCTTTCGTTAGGGTTAGTGTTCACGGTTTCCGTAAGGCTAGTGTTCACGCTTTCGTTAAGGCTAGTGTTCGCGCTTTCCCTAAGTCTAATGTTCATGCTTTCCCTAAGGCTAATGTTCACGCTTTCGTTAGGGTTAGTCTTCACGCTTTCCCTAACGCTAGTGTTCACGCCTTCGTTACGGTTGGTGTTCACGCTTTCCCCAATGCTACTGATCACGATTTCCCTAAGGCTAGTGTTCACGATTTCGTTAAGATTACTGTTCACGATTTCCCTAAGGCTAGTGTTCACGATTTTGTTAAGATTAGTGTTCACGCTTTCCCTAAGGCTAGTATTCACGCTCTCGTTAAGGCTAGTGTTCAAACTTTCCCTGAGACTACTGAGTGTTTACGCTTTAGTTAAGGCTAATATTCACGATTTCCCTAAGGCTAGTGTTCACGTTTTCGTTAAGGCTAATGTTCATGCTTTCCTAAGGCTAAGGTTCATGCTTTCCCTTAGGCTAGTGTTCACGCTTTCCTTAAGCATAATGTTCATGCTTTCCCTAAGACTAATGTTCACGCTTTCGTTAGGGTTAGTCTTCACGCTTTCAATAAGGCTAGTGTTCACGCTTTCGTTAAGGCTAGTGTTCACGCTTTCCCTAAGGCTAGTGTTCACGCTTTCGTTAAGGCTTATATTCACGCTTTCCCTAAGGCTAGTGTTCACGCTTTCGTTAGGGATAGTGTTCACGCTTTCCCTAAGGCTAGTGTTCACTCTTTCGTTAAGGCTAAATTTTACGCTTTCCCTAAGGCTAGTGTTCACGCTTTCGTTAATGCTATTGTTCATTCTTTCCCTAAGGCTAGTGTTCACGCTTTCGTTAGGGTTAGTGTTTACGCTTTCCCTAAGGCTAGTGTTCACGCTTTCGTTAGGGCTAGTGTTCACGCTTTCGTTAAGGCTAATGTTCATGCTTTCCCTAAGGCTAGTGTTCACGCTTTCGTTACGGTTAGTTTTCACGCTTTCCCGAAGGCTAGTGTTCACGCTTTCGTTAATGCTAGTGTTCACGCTTTCCCTAAGGCTAATGTTCATGCTTTTCCTAAGGCTAATGTTCACGCTTTCGTTTGGGTTAGTCTTCACGCTTTCCCTAAGGCTAGTGTTCACGCTTTCGTTAAGATTAGTGTTCACGCTTTCCCTAACGCTAGTATTCACGCTTTCGTTAATGCTAGTGTTCACGCTTTACATAAGGCTAATGTTCATGGTTTCCCTAACGCTAATGTTCACGCTTTCGTTAGGGTTAGTCTTCACGCTTTCCCTAAGGCTAGTGTTCAAGCTTTCCATCAAGCTAGTGTTCACGCTTTCCTTAAGGTTAGTGTTCAGGCCTTCCCTAAGACTAGTGTTCACGCTTTCGTTAAGGTTAGAGTTCACGCTTTCCCTAAGGCTAGTGTTCACGCTTTCGTTAAGATTAGTGTTAACGCTTTTCCTAAGGCTAATGTTCACGCTTTCCCTAAGGCTAGTGTTCACGCTCTCGTTAAGGCTAGTGTTCAAGCTTTCCCTGAGGCTAGTGTTCACGCTTTCCTTAAGGCTAACTTTCACGTTTTAGTTAACGACGACCGATGACGACGAACGTCGACGATGATTGTTGACGACGATGATGAAGACGACCATCGACGATGACCGATGACGACCGTCGACGACGACCGATGATGATGACCGATGACGACGACGACTGTCGACGACGACGACCGATGATGACGACAGCCGTCGATGACGACCGATGATGACGAAGACCGTTGACGACGACTGATGACAATGAACGATGACGTTGACGACTGTCGATGATGACGACCGATGACAACGAAGACCGTCGACGGTCGTCGTCCGTCATCGGTCGTGGTCATCGATCGTTGTCAACGGTCGTCGTCATCATCAGTCGCCGTTATCAGTCGTTGTTGACGGTCGTCGTCGTCATCGGTCGTTGTCGACAGTCGTCAACGTTATCGTTCATTGTCATCAGTCGTCGTCAACGGTCTTCGTCTTCATCGGTCGTCATCGACAGCTGTTGTTGTCATCGGTCGTCATCGTCGACAGTTGTCGTCGTCACCGGTCATCATCATCGGTCGTCGTCGACGGTCGTCTTCGTCATCGGTCATCGTCGTCAACAATCATCGTCGACGTTCGTCGTCATTGGTTGTCGTCGTCATCGGTCGTCGTCGTCATCGGTCGTCGTCATGGTTGTCGCCGATGTTCATTGTCATGATTGGTCGTCGTCGTCATCAGTCGTCGTCTTTGTTATCGGTCAATGTCGACGGTCGTCATTGTCGTCGGTCTTCGACATCGTTTGTCGTCGACGGTCCTCGTCGTCATCCGTCGTCATCGACAGTCGTTGTCGTCATCAGTCGTCGTCGATGGTCGTCGTCGTCATCAGTCGTCGTCATCGGTCGTTGTCGACGGTCATTGTCGTCATCGGTTAGGGTTAGTGTTCACGGTTTCCGTAAGGCTAGTGTTCACGCTTTCGTTAAGGCTAGTGTTCGCGCTTTCCCTAAGTCTAATGTTCATGCTTTCCCTAAGGCTAATGTTCACGCTTTCGTTAGGGTTAGTCTTCACGCTTTCCCTAACGCTAGTGTTCAAGCCTTCGTTACGATTGGTGTTCACGCTTTCCCCAAGGCTACTGATCACGATTTCCCTAAGGCTTGTGTTCAGGATTTCGTTAAGATTAGTGTTCACGCTTTCCCTAAGGCTAGTGTTCACGCTCTCGTTAAGGCTAGTGTTCAAACTTTCCCTGAGACTGCTGAGTGTTCACGCTTTAGTTAAGGCTAATATTCACACTTTCCCTAAGGCTAGTGTTCACGCTTTCGTTAGGGTTAGTCTTCACGCTTTCCCTAAGGCTAGTGTTCACGCTTTTGTTAAGGCTAATGTTCACGCTTTCCCTAACTCTACTGTTCACGCTTTCGTTAGGGTAAGTGTTCACGCTTTCCTTAAGGCTAGTGTTCACGCTTTTGTTATGGCTAATGTTCATGCTTTCCCTAAGGCTAATGTTCACGCTTCCCCTAAGGCAAATGTTCCCGCTTTCATTAAGGGTAGTTTTCAAGCTTTTCTAAGGCTACGCCGTTCGCGCTTTTCCTAAGTTTAATATTCACGCTTTCCCTAAGGCTAGTGTTCACGCTTTCGTTAAGGCTAATGTTCAAAATTTCCCTATAGCTAATGTTCACGCTTTCTTTAAGTATAATGTACACGCTTTCCCTAAAACTAGTGTTCAGGCCTTCCTTAAGGCTAATGTTCACGCTTTCCCTAAAGCTAATGTTCGGGTCGTAGTCATCGGTCGTCGTCGACGTTCGTTGTCATCATCGGTCGTCGTCGTCAACGGTCGTCGTCATCGGTTGTCGTCATTGGTCGTCGTCATCGGTCGTCGTTGTCATCGGTCGTCGTCAGCTTTCAGTAAGGCTAGTGTTCACGCTTTCGTTATAGCTAGTGTTTAACGTTTTCTAAGGCTTGTGTTCACGCTTTTCCTAAGGCTAATGTTCATTCTTTCCCTATAGCTAATGTTCAGGCTTTCCCTATAGGTAGTGTTCAAACTTTCGCTAACACCAGTGTTCACGGTTTCCGTAAGGCTAGTGTTCACGCTTTTCTTAAGGCTAGCATTCTGGCCTTCCCTAAAGCTAATGTTCACGATTTAGCTAATGCTAGTGTTCACGTTTTGCCTCAGGCTAGCGTTCACGCTTTCCTAAGGCTAGTGTTTACGCTTTCCCTAAGGCTAATGTTCCTGCTTTCAAGAAGGCTAGTGTTCACCCTTTCGTTAAGGTTCGTGTTCAGGCTTTCCCTACGGCTAGTGTTGACGCTTTCGTTAAGACGAGTGTTCAAGCTTTTTTCAGGCTACACTGTTCACGCTTTCCCTAAGGCCAATGTTCACACTTTCGTTAGGGCTAATGTTCACAGTTGTCCTAAGGTTAGTGTTCATGCTTTCCCTAAGGCTTGTGTTCAAGCTTTCCCTAGGGCTAATTTTCATGGTTTCGTTAGGGCGGATGTTCACGATTTCCCTATAGCTAATTGTCACGCTTTCTTTAAGTATAATGTTTACGCTTTCCCTAATACTAGTGTTCACGCTTTCCCTAAGGCGAATGTTCACGCTTTCGTTAGGGCTAATGTTCACGGTTTTCCTACGGCTGTGTTCAAACTTTCCCTAAGGCTAATGTTCACGCTTTCCCCAAGGCTATTGCTCACGGTTTCGTTTAGGCTAGTGTTCAAGCTTTTCTAAGGCTTCACTGTTCACGCTTTCCTCTAGGCTAGTGTTCACGCTTTCGATAAGGCTAGTGTTCACGTTATCGTTAAGGTTAGTGTTCAAGCTTTCCCTAAGGCTAGTGTTCATGCTTTCCCTAAGGCTTGTGTTCACGCTTTCGTTCGGGTTAGTGTTGACGCTTTCGTTAAGGCGAGTGTTCAAGCTTTTTTCAGGCTACACTGCTCACGCTTTCCCTAAGGCGTGTGTTCACACTTTCGTTAGGGCTAATGTTCACGGTTGTCCTAAGGCTAGTGTTCACGCTTTCCCTAAGGCTTGTGTTCAAGCTTTCCCTAGGGCTAATTTTCACGGTTTCGTTAGGGCGGATGTTCACGATTTCCCTATAGCCAATTGTCACGCTTTCTTTAAGTATAATGTTTACGCTTTCCCTAAGGCTAGTTTTCACGCTTTCCCTAACGCTAGTGTTCACGCTTTCGTTAGGGTTAGTGTTCACGCTTTCGTTAAGGCTAGTGTTCACGCTTTCCCTAAGGCTAGTGTTCACGCTTTCCCTAAGGCTAGTGTTCACGCTTTCGTTAAGGCTAATGTTCACGCTTTCCCTAACGCTAGTGTTCAAGCTTTTCTAAGGCTTGTGTTCGAACTTTCCCTAAGGCTAATGTTCACGCTTTCCCTAAGGCTCGTGTTGACGCTTTTGTTAAGGTAAGTGTTCACGCTTTGTTTAAGTCTAGTGTTCACGCTTTCCCTAAGGCTAATGTTCACGCTTTCCCTAAGACTAGTGGTAACACTTTCCCTAAGGCTAATGTCCACGCTTTCATCAAGGGTAGTTTTCAAGCTTTTCTAAGGCTACACTGTTCACGCATTCCCTAAGGCTAATGTTCCCGCTTACTCTGAGTCTATTATTCACGCTTTCGTTTAGGCTAATGTTCAAACTTTTCTAAGGCTTCACTGTTCACGCTTTCCCTTAGGCTAGTGTTCACGCTTTCGTTAAGTATATTGTTCACGCTTTCCCTAAGGCTAATGTTCACGCTTTCGCTAAGGTTAGTGTTCAGGCCTTCCTTAAGGGTAATATTCACGCTTTCCCTAAGGCTAGTGTTCACGCTTTCGTTAAGACTAGTATTCAAGCTTTTCTAAGGCTACACTGTTCACGTTTTCCCTTAGGCTAGTGTTGACGCTTTCGTTAAGGCTAGTGTTCAAGCTTTTCTAAGGCTAGTGTTCACGTTTTCCCTAAGGCTAATGTTCACGCTTTCCCTAAGGCTAGTGTTCACGCTCTCGTTAAGGTTAGTTTTCAGGCTTTCCTTAAGGCTAGTGTTGACGCTTTCCGTAAGGCTAATGTTCAGGCTTTCGCTAAAGCTAGTGTTCACGCTTTCGTTAAGGCTAGTGTTCACGCTTTCCGTAAATCTATTGTTCACGCTTTCCCTAAGGCTAATGTTCAAGCTTTTCCTAAGGCTAATGTTCACGCTTTCCCTAAGGCTAATGTGCAAGCTTTCCCTAAGGCTAATGTTCACGCTTTCCCTAAGGCTAGTGTTCATACAATTTCCCTAAGGCTAGTGTTCACCGTTGAACATTACCCTTAGCGAAAGCGTGAACAGTGTAGCCTTAGAAAAACTTGAACACTAGCGTTAACGAAAGCGTGGGAAAGCGTGAACATTAGGCTTTTCGAAAGCGTGAACAATAGCCTTAGGGAAAGCGTGAACACTAGCCTTAACGAAAGCGTGAACTTTAGCCTAATCGAAAGTGTGAACACTAGCCTTAGGGAAAGCGTGAACACTCGCCTTATCGAAAGTGTGAACACTAGCCTTAGGGAAAGCGTGAACAATAGCCTTAGGGAAAGCGTGAACACTCGCCTTATCGAAAGTGTGAACACTAGCCTTAGGGAAATGGTGAACACTAGCCTTAGGGAAAGTGTGAACACTCGCCTTATCGAAAGTGTGAACACTAGGCTTGGGGAAAGTGTGAACACTAGCCTTAACGAAAGGGTGAACACTAACCTTAGGGAAAGCGTGAACACTTGCCTTAGGGAAAGTGTGAACACTAGCCTTATCGAAAGTGTGAACACTAGCCTTAGGGAAAGCGTGAATACTTGCCTTAGTACCTGGCATGCATATTCGAGAATCGATTTAATCACAGTGCAATAAAACTGCAATAGGTGGGAAGAGTTTATCCCAACGCGCTTGAGGTGTCGTAGAAGGTATAAAGGCTTTCCAGCTTTGGATGTTATTTCATCAACGTGAGTATTCCATTTCAGATTGTTTTGAACCGTCAGACCGAGCACTTTTGCGGATAAAACGTTTTCGAATTGTATCCCCAATAGCTCTAGTAATTCAAGTTCCAAGTAATGAAAGCCAAAAACGTTGCCCGATGAATTATCGGCTTGGGAGTGTCAAATCCAGACAAATTATCGGGAGTTGAACCAGTTCTGACTCGTCACAGAGCAGTATTTGTCACGTGATCACATTGGAAGATTCAAGATGGCAGTCACAGGAGTGGAAGGTATTTCAGAAGATACGCGCTTTTTTTATAAGAACAACTTTATAAGAACGAGGCTCAAATTTGCCAAAAAATTTAAGAACAACTTAAGAACAAGTTCAGGCTGAGGCTTGATAACCATTACCCTAACCATTACCATTACCCTAACCATTACCATTACCCTAACCATTACCATTACCCTAACCATTACCCTAACCATTACCATTACCCTAACCATTACCATTACCCTAACCATTACCCTAACCATTATCATTACCCTAACTTGTAACTTGTTAATAAAGTAAGAAAGAAAGCGCTCCTCAAGTTGAATACAAATCGAACCCGCATTGGCATTGTCATTGTTGTTGTCACTGTCATTGTTATTGTCATTGCAAATGTCATTGTCACTGTCATTGTTATTGTCATTGCAATTGTCATTCTCATTGTCATTGTTGTTGTCATTGTCATTGTCATTGGAAATGTCATTGTCATAGCAAATGTCATTGCCATTGTTGTTGTCATTGTCATTGTCATTGCAAATGTCATTGTCGTTGTCATTGTCATTGTCATTATCATTGTCGTTGTCATTATTATCATTGTCATTATTATCATTTTCATTACCTTTGCCACTGCTATTGCCATAGTCATTTTCATTGTAATTGTCATTGCCGCTGTCATTGCCATTGTCATTTTCATTGTCTCTGTCACTGTCATTGTCATTGTAATTCACCAGACGAAACAAGCAAGGTTAGTAAATCATAACCGGACAGGGAGGTTGAAGGGGATGGGGGAGGGGAAAATTGAGGTTACAGATCGCTCCTCCCCCACTCTTCACTGTATACTTGAGACAAAGACGTTACTGTTTATCCAGTCAGAAGACGTGATTTTACCCCACACAGTTCAGGTTCATGTAAACACGTTTCTAAAAATGACCATTTGTGGCAGTGTTGCACGTTGACGCTGCTAGTGATGAACTCCTGGCATGGCTTACGATACTTCCCCCTCCCCCCTCCCCTGGGTCGCACCCCATCCACCCTTGATGGTTAATTTGTCTTAGAATGTTCTCGTTAGTCTCTGTTTGTTTAAGGAATACATTCGGAAACCGGAAATCATTTTAAAACTTCCACTCTCCATTCGGTTTCGGAACTTATTTTCCTTCACCTGATCTTGCCTTTCCGGCCTAGCCCCTTTTCATCTCCCTTTTCGTACACGTATTAGTTGTATGTTGCACCTGACAGATTTTTCCACATCTCCGCAATCAAAAGTTTGCCTGAAGCTCCGGTTATAGCGGAAGTGACGTAGCGTGTAAGTGAAAGTATAAGAGGAACAGGAAGATGGAGTAATCCACTGCCAACCGTTACATGATCTTACAGCACACTACAGGGTAATTTCTTATCCTCCAGGAAAAACATACTCAGTGACGTATGGGGCGCTCTTTTTATTTCATACTTCTATCTTTTCCAAGACGATTGACAAATAAAAGGCAAGCTTACACTTACTAAATATTATAAAACCGTATATACGCATTTTTCATTATTACCAGACTTGTAAAGTCGAGTTTTTTTTCTTGCTTCTTCCCTTGGAGTAAGCCATAGCGGAAGAAACGGCTTGTAATTACCGCCTTGAATTCCTGTTAGGAGTCCAATATTGACCGCCCCTCAATATGTCGGGATAATAGTTCTTGAATCTGTCAAAGCCGCCCAAAAATTTAATTTCCTGTTTGCATCTCCAAAGAGATAGAGTAGTGTTTGGAAAAGACGACCATCCACCCGCTGATGGTACACCTGTAAATACTTTTATAAATGGTGTCTTTTATTTCCATTTCAAGAAAATTATATGGTGTTTCTCTCTAATTTCAACTCACCAATGAGGAACAAGAAGATTTGAAGTAACACATACATTAAACAAATTTTGGTCAATTTTCACTTTCTTTGGGCAGTTTCGAAAGTTTTGCATTTTAAATTGTTTACGGAAATTTGTATAGCTCTCTACAGTTGCAAATAGTGTTGAAAATAAATGAACTGTTAGTTATATTGACTTGAGATTATTACAACGAAAGTTATTTCGCATAACTTCACGTTTGCAGGCTTTAGTTTGATATTAGGAGTACCGGATGTCAATTGTGAATTGGAATTATTAACGAAAATTACCATGCAATGTCCGAATTATCTGACTACCAAAACGTTTGCCCCCTGATCAATAGATCTTTGAGAATTAAAAATATCAATATACCAAACACCGGTGTGGGCTCAAAACTTCTCAGAGACTTTATGTCAAAATAGAAATTCACATTTTTAAATCTACAGTTTTTAGTTGTTTTATTGGAAATATCGAACTCATCCAGACCAATCTTCAATCAATCCAGTAATCTACACTATTGTGCTGTATTGGCACAAAACTAGTATATTTATTAAAACCGCCTTGTGTAGTAGCCTTTGGTCACTAGACGGTAAACAAAAACTCGCGGTCTCCGTTTTTGATAACAGTCCGATATTGGTTGGTAATGCATGCGTTGTCGAGCGGAGCAGTCAAAATATAACTTTCTAAACTTAGTTTTAGTAGCCATTGGTGAAGGTCAAGTGTAAGTGAGGGACACTCGTGCGTCACTTTGCCCGATCTGGACTTTTCTAATACGTCTATAACAGTCAACAACCCTTTACTTTATGCTCAGAATGCTTTTAAATCGGCTATTTTTAACTTTAATGCCGCACGCATTTTGCTTTTAAATATACGCTTTTTATTATAAGAACCAGTAAATCTTGGCGAGGCTCATTGTTCTTAATTTTTTGGCGACTTCAGCCTCAATTTG
>JAOCNB020098240.1:0-11589 GCA_026546465.2 Palythoa caribaeorum | reverse complement strand
TATATAGGAAGTATGGAACTCAGTTGGGAGAATTTAACAACACTTCATTTGTCGTGCTTGGGGCTCAAAGGGTTAAGTTAATCAATCACAGCCACCAAAATACAGAAACTGGTTTTCTATTGATCCGTTAGGCGAATGATTTACTTATTTTGGATCAGCAGACGTTCGTAGAGAATGTCCTTCACCAAGACCAGCTGTGGCGAGGCCTGGTATTGCACAGGAGGGAGGGCAGATACGTATATGTACATTTCTTCTAAAAAACAGCTCTTTCAAATTTCAGGTGTCGGATAGTTTTGCCAAGCGCCAAGAGAAAATTATTGACTCCCTTGAGGGTTTTGTTGACCCGTTTGATTTGGATGTCTTCAGCCCTTACATGTCCGTTAACCTCAACAAACATCTTCAGAAGTGTGGGGTAAGTGCAACTGATGTCTTTCCATTTTTAGCTCGCGGAGAGCTATAGCGGTGGTTGGGGAGTCAGGATTTCATGGCGTAAACAATAGAAAATTTGCTATCGATTCTCGATCGTGCCGAGTTCGTCAGGCGCATTGATACGATCGTTAAAAGGTCGCTCATAATGCTCTTATTCGGCTACTAATAAGAAGCGTAATAAATATAGGTTTGATCGCTTTCACTTTGTTTACTAGACTGCTCGGTTGCATTCCTTTGTCGTTACGCTCCCATATTTTGCATTTTGTAGCAGCATTGTGGTATTTGTTTTGATTACTATATTATTTTTGTACTATTTAGTCGAAATATATCTGTACATACAAACTTGGAGGATTGAAATAAATGCGCATGTATGTCATTGCAAACTTCACAAAGCGTCAGTACTCACAGGTAGTCGATCTCGATACGCCAAGTTTGTGGAATTTTAAACTACATAATTTGCAATATCAGATCCCCGTCTCAACATCTTACTTACTCCACGAGCTCACCACAGGATGCCTTTAATTACTTCTTTCTGACTTCTTAAAGTGTCTTGCGAAGGTTGTAAACAAACACGTTTCTTAATATACGAACGATCACGAGAGTTGCTTGAAAGCTGAAAGTCATAGTTGGACGAATATTTTTCCACCAATCATCCATCAAGCAATTTTGACTGTTGCAAGAAAGTTGACGAGAGTTGTTCTCGTACTCCGGTTAAAGGAGTCATAACTCTTATCAACTTTTATCCAAGATTTGAACAAGTTCAATTTCATTCATGAGAGTCCATCAGAGTCGTTGAGAGCGCGCAAGAGTTGGTACCAGGTCAGATAAGAGCGGGAGATTACATTAATCCCCAAGCTCTATCTACCCTGGCCAAAAATGCTTGTGGAGACACGAGTATGAACACAACCAAATGGTGGGATTTAAGAAAGCTTTGTATCGTGCTCGTTACGATTGGATTCTGTTTTCACTTTTAACTGATGTCACTTCATCGACAGTAATCTCAGTAATATCAGAAGGTCAAAAGACGCGTCCCCAGGCGATGACTGCTGATTAAAGTTATGTGGGTTTTTGTAACACTAAGTTTTCGCCTTCAGCATTGATTTCTGACGAGACCTTGATCGATGGAACTGCTCGCGTTTTGAATAATCTACATTGACAACAAAATCTTACAATCTTTTTAAGGACCCGTCCACACGTATCCGAATATTTTCGAAAACGGATAATTTTTTCTCCGTTTTAGCCTTCCGTCCACACGTATACGGCGTTTTCGATCACTGAAAACGGAGGTTTTCGAAAACGCTCTCCAGAGTGGAGATTTTTAAAAACGGAGATTTATCGTATCTGTGTGGACGGGCGAAACGGAGGTTTTCGAATACGATGATGTCATACTTAAGATCGCGGGCTCCAGTCTCTTCCACAGCGCATGCTCTATTGGTTGCAGCGCATGCTCTGTAGAGAGAGCTAGCGTATTTACCTTGCTTTATCATATTCGTGTGGACGGGAGAATACGATTTGAAAACGCTACGTGTGGACGCGTCTTTTTTTGAAAACGGAGAAAAAAATCTCCGTTTTCAAAAATATCCGGATACGTGTGGACAGGGCCTAAGATGAAATTGTGTGCGAATAATTCGGTTACAAACGAAGAAAAATTCTTCTGAATGCACGCTAATTGTTTATTAAACAACGATTTTTATCTGCATGAGGCGCTGATTTTAAGGTGGAACTCACCAGCCGTTGATTTCAAGGTAATACCGAGAATTTAGTTGTCTGATTTCACGTGTTGATTTTCATTTTCTCACGATATTTAGAACACCCATCAGTTCAGTTGAAAATGTAAAAAGTTCTTCCTTCTTTCGAATTGGTGTGGCGGCCTGAGTTAACGTAAAACTTGACAAGATGCAGACAAGATCGTAAACCACAACTGATGTGCGTCCTCTTGCATTACATTGTCTATTTATGAAGATGATTTTTAACGAGATATTTTTTTCCCTTGATTTCACAATAATTGATATGAGTAGAAAGGCAGAGAATATTTTACCTTACAATGGTAACTTTTTGGATTCGTGTGATCATAATATGACTAGAATGTCATTTAGGTTCAAAGCTTTGGAATTAGAGTCTTCTTCGCTTTATTTTCATTTTAAATATATTTTTTTATATTTTTTCTTTAAATTTTGTCATATTTAGTTCGTATTGAAAATCGTGAGAAAACTGAAATTCACTGTAAATATTGCCCGTTTATTACAGGGATAAACGGAAGAGCAATCTGTTTAAAGTTATGTATTACTTTTTAACGGCATGCAATTACGACTGCAAATTATAGCCATACTTCTCAAAAGAATAGAGAATAGCATCAATTTGCGAGCAGCTTTCTAAACACGACAAAAACGCCGACTTTAAATCCAACCATAACTGACTCGTGCTGTTATCACGTGCATGATAGTTTAACAATAATTCTTTCCCTCAGTTTAACTTTCCATCCTTGACCAAAAACCAAGAATCCGCAGCTTTGTAAGAACCAGCTATGGGAAGCAGACACATCCTTTAGTGTCTGCTCCAATACCCCGGACATCCTTTAGTGTCCGCTTTAATACCCAGACATCCTTTAGTGTCCGCCCCAATACCCCGGACATCCTTTAGTGTCCGCTCCAATACCCCGGACATCCTTTAGTGTCTGCTCTAATACCTGGACATCCTTTAGTGTCCGCTCTAATACCTGGACATCCTTTAGTGTCCGCTCCAATACCCCGGACATCCTTTAGTGTCCGCTCCAATACCCCGGACATCCTTTAGTGTCCACTTTAATACCCGGACATCCTTTAGTGTCCGCTCCAATACCCCGGACATTCTTTAGTGTCTGCTCCAATACCCCGGACATCCTTTAGTGTCCGCTCTAATACCTGGACATCCTTTAGTGTCTGCTCTAATACCTGGACATCCTTTAGTGTCCACTCTAATACCCCGGACATCCTTTAGTGTCCACTCCAATACCCCAGACACCTTTTAGTGTCGAAAAAAGTTAAATTGCAAAATTTGTGATTTGTGAATTGTGCATTAAAGTGATTTCTTCATCAGGCAATTCTTTCAATTGAAAACCAGGAAAAATTTTATTGTTTTAAAAGTGTTTTTCCTCATCAGGGAATCAGGCCAAGTCCATATTTTGGCGGTAATCATTCCGGGCCCATATTTTGGCGGGAATCATGCCCAGGCCATATTTTGGCGGTAATCATTTCCGGGCCCATATTTTGGCGGGAATCATTTCCGGGCCTATATTTTGGCGGGAATTAGGCCAAGGCCATATTTTGGCGGTAATCATTTTCGGGCCCATGTTTTGGCGGGAATCAGGCCCAGGCCCATAGTTTGGCGGGAATCAGGCCCAGGCCCATATTTTGGCGGAAATCAGGCCCAGGCCCATATTTTGGCGGAAACAAAATACTGTTTCGGCGTGATATAATTCCGCATATCTGTTGTGAACTGGGTGAAAACATTTTTATCTTGTTTAGAGGAAGTGTTTGAGTAGAGTTCCTTCTCAGTGCAGGTGTGGTTTGATACGTCATAAGATATTGAAATTCCGGTTCCAACGAGACAGTTTGTCTGTTAATGTTATTTGGAAGTTCGAAGTCCACTTACAGATTGGGTTCAAAGCACAACTAGTATTTAATATTCATGCAATTTTGTTATATTTAGACAAGCTTTATAATGGCCACTAATTAGATTAGAGAGTAAATCCATGGGCAGAACATCGCCGGTTTTTGCATTTCATCTGCGGATCTGTTTTTACCAAGTACTGGGTCGACATTTTTCATGTGAACCTGTTCAAACAACATATTTGTAAGAAAGAAAGCATACAAGGATAGGCAGGAAATGGGGTATTAAGTGGTTTTGACCGCAATGTTAAGCGATAATTATAAGTACATTGAACTGAAGGGCCTCGTGATATTACACCCGACATTAATCCAGCGCCGGTTCATATATTTCTGACTAGTATTAATATAGCGGTATCGCATTCATTATATTTTCCTGGTTTCTGTGTGTTTAGACAGGTTTGTTTTTTTAAGCGAAAGGACTACAAAAACATCGTTATTTCAGTCGTTTCTTTACTTTAAGTGTGATGTTTCCACTCAACTTGAAGTGAGATATTTATAAGAGCTATTTGCGAAAACTATTTTGTTTTTCTGTCATGTTTCAAAATCTTTAAATAGTGCGGTATGTTTCTAGTTAATTTTAGTCTAACAGAGTAACTTGGAACTAACTTTATGTTGGTGATAAAAAGTCTGGTGTACGTTTTAGTCTCACTTACAACAACATTTATTAAGATATATTTTTTTCTTAAAAGCGTTGTCTTTTCTAAAAAGTGGGATTAATTGGTAAAGTTTGTCTTGTATTTTATTTTATTTTAAGTCTACGCGGCACTCGGGGTTTGTGTGGATATTTATAAGATGGTATAAAAATAGGTTATTTTGTGTCTTTTGTGTTTGAACTTGTGGCTGATAAAACTCAAGATAACTCCAATAAATAATAATCGTAATAAATCAAACAGGCAACGATTTATATCGATGTCCTCTATACTTTTTCAAACGGTATTCGTCAAAAATTTGCTGCTTTGTGAGAGTTGAGTATATAATTATAAGTGTGTTATAAGGGCACTAGACTTGTTTTGGTTTCGCATTCTGTTGGTGTGATAATGTTCTTAGGTCCTTCAGATGAGGCAGTTAGAAATGTTGATGGCATACACTAGAAGTTCGTATTTGTTGTTATTGTCACCATCGACATTAATAATCACAACGTGTTTGGAAAAAACCGCTTGTCAAGTTCAAGTACTCAGAAAATAATCCTGAGTCACTAACGGGAATTGAACCCATGACCGGCTATGATTACCGGTCAGATGCTCTACCCACCGAGCTAGTGAGACTAACATGAGGATCAGAGTCACTAACGGGAATCAAACCCATGACCCACTGATTACCGGTCAGATACTCTAACCACTGAGATACAGAGACTCACATGTGGATCAGAGCCGGTCACCAACGGGAATCGAACCCATGACCCACTGATTACCGATCAGATGCTCTAACCACTGAGATATAGCGACTCACATGGGGAGCAGAGTCACTTGTTGTGTTGTTATTAATAGAATCATATAGCAATATATGACTGTAAGGCATATTGAGCGACCCGAGAAGGCGAGACGCGGGATTATACAATTTACGAGACTCGGCTTCTCATGTGAGTCTCTGTCGCTCAGTGGCAAAAATATCTGACCGCTAATCAGAGATGACTAAGGATTTTTTTTGAGTAATGCAATATGAGGATCGCTTTCTTTCTAGTTTATGTTCAACTTTCCTAGGAAACAACATGTTTGTTGTGACGATGGAAAAAAGCAACTTGATTGTTATCAAAGTATCATTATATACTTGTTTTTATATAAATTTATAATACCAATGCAAATGTTATTTTTATTAAATCAAGCTATTAATAATATTGATATCAGTTTTATTTTTTTGGAACAGAGAGTCTGAAAACTAATGCAGTCATTATTGATATATTTGTCATACATGTAAACTAAAGCACCATTTAGAACTTCAAGTTAAACTAACATAATATTTTCTAGAGTTGAAATCAAAATAAACAATGTTCGCTGAAATCGCCAAGAGTTTTAACTAGTTTTCTAATTGTCATCACTTTGCAAATTTGTTTTAGTGTTGCACTTTTGAGTGATGTTTTTATTGCTACAATGTATTTGTTACGTAAGTTGGAACACTTAAAACGCCTTCGGTTAAAAATCCTAAACAGTATACACGAAACTTCCAACTTGTCCGTAACGGCGTTTTTTTAGTTGAATGATATCTTTTTAGGTCCATCCATCAAATCTCGTGTTTCCAAATTCAGCCAGATTGTTCTTAAATTGTAGTTATTATAGTTTTGGAACTTTCGATTTTTCAGCGATGCAAAGCTTCTGTATTTTTTCGCTTCTCGAAAACTTAAATTCAAATGAGCAATAGTTACGTAAGTGTCACTTATAGTCTTTCGAAAAGGTATTTTAGTTTGTATATTGCCCTAATTTTTTCTTGTAACTGATCAAACAATGAATAATGAATAATAAATAGAGAAAATAGTTTTGTTTTTTGTGGTTTTTACACTGTTCAACTTTCAGTTCCTTAGAAAAGAGATGAGATAGTTTTGCGTGCAGCTTACCCGTTGTCCTCACATTTCATAATGGTCCACCAAACGTATCCTCTTGGCTAGAATTATTATGCAAATTTGTGGTCACCTTTGTGATTACTATCTCAAGTAGCACTCCTTATCAGACACGAAACAAAGCCTTAAGTATCGGACCAGCGCTACATTAACATGAACCGTAATCTTCTAACGAATAACGTGTTAAACCATGACAATGATGAATAGTTTTGTTTTAAATCTTTTTACAACAAATTTCAAAAGGGACAGCTTTTTAAAACTAAAGTCAGTAAAAAGATCGCTGTGTTACTGATTTTGTCGATAAAGGACGCGTGTGGTTAACTTTTTAAGTTGCGTGTTTTACTTAATATTTTCCGGTTGCAAGAAGGCGGTTTGTCAACATGTTTTTTGTTCACGTTATATTAACACAAGTGGCTGTGGGTGTTGTTTGGCGTCAGTGACACGGCTAAGGCGGTACTCTTGAACTAAAAAGATCTTTTAGTTCTGTTTTAGTAAAGATACATATATTACATAAATCACTTCCCTGGCTAGATCGATGAGAATGACACATACTTGTTTATAGCTATTGTTAAATTCTTTTGTTTTATTCAAGCTAAGCAATTTTATTTACGACACCCTTAAACAAATATCTTCCTTTTGAAATCAGTAATCAAATAAATTTTACGATGAATTTTTAAATGCGTTTTTATCACTCGCGGAGTATTTGTATTGTTTCCTGTATTGACGGATGTAACACGCCGCCGTACGTTGACTTGAAGACAATAAGACGCGGCGGAAAACTTTAAATTTGGTGTTTCTCTGCACGCACAATTCAGTTCTGTTCACGGAGTTTATGAACAGCCAAATAATTTATTTCTCTTGAAGTTAAGTTGTGAGGTGATCGTGTTTGGTTACAAAATTGGCTTGTATTGGTCCGTCTGTTTCTATGTTTGTTCAAAATATTTTCAGAGGTCATTATAAAGTTGATCTTCCGTACTCTGTAGTAATTCGTTATTGAAATGTGTTTGATGTTGTGCTAATCTCTTTTGTTTGATATTTTTCGGTTGTTAACCATGTTCAGTTGAAACAGACAATTAATGTCGTTTTAAAGAATAAGGAGTTTGAGAGAGTTTGTTCAGTCGAAGTAAAAAACAAAGCGTCAAAGACGAACTTTTATACAAAAAGAACGTAAACCAAGCGACATTGTTGTAGGAAATTATTTTTTCTCCTCAATTTATTCTTTGCAGGCGATTAGCAACTCTAGTAGTTGACTGAAAAAAATTGCATTAGGATTTATCTATGGAAAATCGTTCATGGGTTTAATATATAGAGACGTTTTACTGTTTTGTGATGCACGAAACTAAAGCGGAAAGAATACAATATAATGATTTTCTTGCTTCCTCGTGCCAGCTTGCTTTGTACACATCACATGCATGTCAAAGTTTACTTTCCTTCGTTTTCATTTCACTCAGCTTTTACAAAGATAGAGAGCAATAGTGATAGCAACAGCAGTAACCAGTGTTAGTT
The DNA here is from genome assembly GCA_026546465.2 of Palythoa caribaeorum. Classification (NCBI taxonomy): domain Eukaryota; kingdom Metazoa; phylum Cnidaria; class Anthozoa; order Zoantharia; family Sphenopidae; genus Palythoa; species Palythoa caribaeorum. The sequence continues at coordinate 3,456 of JAOCNB020098240.1, read as the reverse complement.
ACAATGAAAATACCAACTGTTATACCGATGTATTAGCAGTATAAATAATTGGCAATACGTAATTAACAACAAGAACAATGTTTATTTGTTAGCCATTTTGAACTTAACATGTATCAGTGAATCCAATAAGTCTAAAACACATTTCTTAACTATTTAGCAGATATCAAGGAAGTGTAACGTTTTTGATGACCTTAATTTGCAGTGAGGTCCATCATGGCACAAACGTTTAAAAATGTTATTAGAAATCAAAGCCACGCTGTAGAGTGAGTGATTGTGTGTGTGAGTGAGTGAGTGAGTGTGTGAGTGAGTGAGTGAATGAGTGGGTGAGCAGTGAGTGAGTCAGTGAGTGAGTCAGTGAGTGAGTGTGTGGGTGAGCCAGTGAGTGAGTGAATGAGTGAGTGAGCCAGTGAGTGATTGTGTGTGTGTGAGTGAGTGAGTGAGTGAGTGAGTGAGTGAGCCAGTGAGTGAGTGAGTGAGTGAGTGAGCCAGTGAGTGAATGAGTGAGTGAGCCAGTGAGTGAGTGAGCTAGTGAGTGAATGAGTGAGTGAGCCAGTGAGTGAGTGAGTGAGCCAGTGAGTTACTAAGTGAATGAGTGGGTGAGCCAGTGAGTGAGTGAGTGAGTGAATGAGCCAGTGAGTGAGTGAGTGAGCCAGTGAGTGATTGTAAGAGTTAGTGAGTGAGTATGTGAGCCAGTGAGTGAGTATGTGAGCCAGTGAGTGAGTATGTGAGCCAGTGAGTAAGCCAGTGAGTGAGTGATCAGTTGAGTGAAAAGGGTTTTTTATACTGTTCACTGAGAGTTCAACCACATCAGCTGTAGCAACAGCAAAAGCAACAGAAACAGCGATTGCAAAGACGCTGACACTAACAAAAGAACCAACAGCTTTATCAGCTATAACAACATTTTCGGTGGTAATAATCGTTACATGATACGGACAAGAAACTCGGAAAAAAATCAGATTTTCCGAGTTCTCTTTGTCTTTAATATCATGAATTTATTATTTCATATTTAAAATAATCGTTACAGCAGCTAAGTGTTTCTTGATGTTTGGACCCGTTCTCGTGGCAACTGACTGCGTGTTATATGCATCCGTATGTATGACCCAGTCCATGGTGTTAAGATATTATTTTTGCTAATACTAGTGACTAATATGCTTTTCATTTTAGGTTTTGTTTGGTATCCTGGCGAGTCTGGACAAGAATGCCAGCCATTCATTTGGTGTGACGCATCGCTCTACTGCGGGCTCACATGACCAACACAACATCATGGCTCTAGCACCCAATCCTCCGCGGTTTACCCTGTTACCATTAACCGTCCACGTGGCGTCTCTTAGTGGACATCCAGAAGGACTGGATCATTCAAGGCGTGCTTCATTCAAGGTGAGCTGAAATGCACACACTTTTACTGTGTAAAGAATAATATCAGAGGTAACTTTTATTTAATGTCAGTTGTTCCGTCAGTTCATAGAACTGGTATAAATGGAAGTCAGTTCTACGTATTTTATCCCCTCCCTCCCTCTGTCAGTGCTCTGTGTTAAGGGTATTTGAAGCTAAAGCTACACGGATCAGAAGGAAGTCGAAGCAGGGTAGCCACGGTCCTTGAAAATCCGAGAATTGGGGAAAAAAATTCCAGGCCCTGAAAGGTCCTTGAATTTGGGTCTTGGTCCTTGAAAATCCTGGAATGGGCCATTCTTTTCTTCCAAAATTAATAAAAATAAGCTGTTGTTTAAAATATTTTTAATGTGACAATGTTGTAAAACAAAAAGTGCGACCGCGGAAGGCTTGATTTTTGTTCAGAAACAAATCTTCGAAAACTTGTTAATATAGTATGTGTATTGTTGAACTGATTTTCGAAAGAAAAAAAATGAGCGAAACATTTAAGTTTTATTTGATAGAGAAGGTCCTGGATTTGTTTGAAAATATCCTGGAAAGTCCTTGAGTTTCATTTTCAGTAAATAGTGGCAACCCTGTCGAAACAGACGTTGGAGTCGCTGATAATCGAACTGGGGACCTCCGGCAGTAAATACTGTTATGTTAGTTTAAGTTGCCCTTTTCACGTCTGGCTCCTATAAGAAAAATCTTTACTTAAGGTTACCGTATACCTTCAGAGGTAAAGCGACACAGTCCATCTGTCTTAAACCGTAGATACCTAAACCCATATATCAAATTAAAGCTTATTAATATTAATATTAAATACTAAAAATTTTGAATTAAAATTAATTTTTAGATTTTGTTACGTTCTCTAAAAACGACACAGTGCATCTGTCTTAAACCGTAGATACCTAAACCTATATATCAAATTAAAGCTTATTAATACTAAATACTAAAAATTTTGAATTAAAATGATATTTTCATCAGGTTACGTTCTCTAAAAACGAGCGACAAAATCGCCTTTCGAGAGTTCCAACTCAAAGGGAATTTGTTTGTTTCCCCTAAAATGTTCACAGTAGTTTCTTCTCTAATATATGAACAACAAAAACGCGTCTGCGTTTATTGTTTTTCGAGAAACTTCTTGTTTTTGAGCAATTTTTGTACGGTCTCTAGACTTTTTTTAAACCCGAATTCGAAAAAATAGAACAACTTTTCTCTGCAATTGAATATGAAAAAACGCAGACACGTTTTGTTAGCACTTTTGGTCTGAAAACTGGCAGATTGATTAAATAATTCAATATCAATAGTCGCTAAGACTTGTAACTTTCGAAAGGCGATTTTGTCGCTTAATTTTAGAGAACCTAAAGATTCATTTTATTTCAAAATTTTTAATAAAGTTCGAAAGCCAGCTCTATAAGCTTTAATTTGATATTGGGTTTAGGTATCTACGGTTTAAAATAGATGCACTGTATCGTTTTGACACGAAATACCCCTGAAGGTATACGGTAATCTTAAATGTTTATCGAGTTACCGTAGAATCCCTGCTGACTGCGAATTTTTTTATGGTATGTCGAAATGTTTTATTTATTTTCTTGTTTTCTGGTCGCCAGCCGTATTTCATAGTTTGTAACACTTTTAATATAACAAGGTTTCACATTCAGCAAATCACTTAAGTTTGGTTAAACACATAAACAAACGGCAACTGCCCTTCCCTAAGTTAAAAATAGAAAACAATTGACATGAAATAATTACCATGCAATCATGAAATAATTGTTCTTATATAGCTCGTGCGTTTTCAACTAGCTCAAATGCACGCTTTTATTGGCTAAATTGACGGGTCATATAAATCAGTCTTCTACCATGGACTGGACCTTGTCGTGGTGTAGAGGCTTGTGTGGCTTGATGATCTCAAGGGCTGTGCAGACTGGGGTGCATACCCCTGGCAGGTTCAACCATGTCAGAGAGGTCTTGAATGAAAGTCCCGACAAAAGCGCAGTCCGGCAGTTTCCTAATCTGTAAAATCAGGTTGGGCAGAGGACCAGCAACCCTCTCCTGTAAAAAACAATTTGCTACAGAAACCACTTCAAT
>JAOCNB020098212.1:0-11591 GCA_026546465.2 Palythoa caribaeorum | reverse complement strand
TTTTATAACATCTTTTAACTTTTAACTTTTTTAGCCGAATTTTTATAATATTTTACATGGAGAATTCAATTTTAAAAATGTATACATTGTAATAGTGGTAAATAACAAGTTTTCTGGAAGATGATGATCTACATTGTTTGAATGACATTTTCTGTCAAACAAATCCATGCAGAGACTAATTATGAATTTGTGATAAAAAATATAATCTTAATCATCTACCTGAATTGATTCAAGAGTTAAACTTGAATCTCCAGTTTCTTGTTTTATGTAATTTATCATCTCGCTGCTTACGTTGTTCTGGAATCGAGGGAGTCGAAACCCAATAATTACACTGTTTGCAGGTGCTGTCATGTTGTTTGGCACCTAGTAGAGGAAAATTTACGAGATAAAGAAGGGTAGTACTGTAAGTTAGCAATGTTAAAGACAGACATGGCAGCAAACGCAATCACTGTTACTGCATTCGCTATGGTTGTTGTAATGATACGGTTATGTGTTAGGGAGAACAGTAATGGCCACGATATAGGTACGATTTTAGTAATGGTAGAGGGAAATGATGAAGAAAAGAGGTAAATATAATACTGACTGTTTTGCACGGTAAAGAGAATATTTTTATGGTATAATCAATGGCATTCGATGACGCTAAAGGCAATGTTATAAAATAATATTAGTAGTAATAATTACTATTCTGAAAGTAATGATAATGTTGACTATTGGTGATGGTGGTGATGATGGTGGTGATGATAAGATGATGATGGTCTTGGTGATGACCGTTATGATGGTCATGGTGGAAGTAAGCTAACACGTAAATATTATGATGAATGGAAAAGAGATAAATCTAGTGTTAATCAAATACATAAGAATCCGTAGTTTCACAAAATTGCAAAAGCAACAGGCTTAACGCTAGTTTTTATTCCTTTCTTTTGCGTGTACATGTGTTAATAAAGTCTTGGTAAAGCCACTGACTTCTGGCAACTCATGGAAACCTGAGCGGTTTTTATTTATCATTTAATTTGGACTGATCTTCGATTCTTTTTATTCTGACTTATGGTAGCAACGTGCTCCTCTTAATATCTCACAGTGTAAAAATTGCTATTTTTAGTACCGGCGCGCTGCGCTATTAGTCAACCATACGCTTTTAGTATCAACTATTTTGACTAATGATAACATAAGAAGAAAACATTTTTCTAAAATCTGTGATACGGTAATGCAACTCTGTATACTTCTGTAAACCCACCTCTGACTGCAAAATCCATTTCAACGGTTTTTGGTTACGGCAATAATTCTGTGAAAAAAACAAAATTTTTTAATTCTTTTTTTACCCAAGCAAAATAGCAGCAAAAAAGAAGATAGACATAATACTAAGTAGCTCACTTTTAGTCCGCGGATGTTGAAAGTAAAGAACAAAAACGTTTTACCTGGGTTAGTAGAAAAGGCCAGTAGCTTTTATCTGAGTAAAGAAGAACTGTATCAGGTTCTACTGCTTTGAGATCTTGCAGCGATTTTTCAGCAGACTCTTTGGGTGTCTCTTCACAGGATCTATCAATTCGAATGTAGTGCAAAGTAGTCGACAGTTTTCCATTTACAGTGGACTGAAACGCTGTAACACCTCTGAATTTATTTCCTACAAGTAAAGATTAGACTTTAGTTGCAAAGGTAAAGGTGAAAGTAAAGATAAAATAAAGGTGAAAGTAAAAGTAAAAGTGAAGTTATAGGTATTTGTGAAGGTAAAGGTGAAAATGAACATGAAGATGAAGGTGAAGGCAAAGGTGAAGGTAAAGGTGAAGGTGGAGGTGAAGGTGAGGGTGAAGGTAAAGGTGAAGGTGGAGGTAAAGGTGAAGGTAAAGGTGAGGGTGAAGGCAAAGGGAAGGCAAAGGTAAAGGTGAAGATAAAGGTGAAGGTAAAGGTAAAGGTGAAGGTGGAGAGGTGGAGGTGAAGGTGAAGGTGAAGGTAAAGGTAAAGGTGGAGGTAAAGGTGAAGGTAAAGGTAACTAGGTGAGGGTGAAGGTAAAGGTGAGGGTGAAGGTGAAGGCAAAGGCAAAGGTAAAGGTGAAGGTAAAGGTGAAGGTGAGGGTGAGGGTAAAGGTGAAGGTGAACATAAAGATAAAGGTGAAGGTTAAGGTTAAGGTAAAGGTAAAGGTGAAGGTAAAGGTGAAGGTAAAAGTAAAGGTAAAGGTAAAGGTGAAGATGAGGGTGAAGGTAAAGGTGAAGGTAACGGTAAAGGTGAAGGTGAATGTAAAGGTAAAATTAAAGGTGAAGGTAAAGAAAAAGTTAGAAGTAAGATAAAGGGAAAGGTCTAGGTAGGATAAATCAAATCCTTTTAGAGCTTAAGTGGCCCATCGTAGCCGGTGCTTATCGCCTGTTTTGTAGTGTTAAGCGGATAAGAGTCATTGACTCCCCCTGGATGGGCACTAATCCGTAGCAGCTTAGCCCCCAGAGTTGACTAAACTTTCCATACTTACTAGGTCGGTAAAATGAGTACCTATCTAGTAAGGATGGAAAGCTGAGTCAACTCTGGCTGAAAAGATGGTTACACAAATGTTCAACACACGGCCGAGGAGGACTTTGAATCCGCAGGTCCTTGTGGTTGGGAGGCACCACATGGATGGCGCCGTGTGTGCTAGCGGTACGAAAGGGATTTGCGCCACCAAGGCGAAGCCATACTCCCAATTCTCTGCAGCACTAATCCCTCTCATTCCTGGTATCCAGCAAGAATACTAACAAGGCATCAAAACATCAGCAACGATCAAGATAAAGGTAGCTTTTATCTAACGTCTGTGCTTCCCTTAGCCCTAAGAGTTGGTATCAACGAAAACCGACGGTCAGCTTTCTACCCCCTCCCTCTGTTAGTGCTCTATTTTACGGTTATTAATATTTAATTAATCTTGGAATCTGATACAATTGTGACCCTCAGTACGCCCTCTACTTCCCTCCTTTGTCATTGATTTGTTCCGTTTTATGAGGATTTTAAGTTACAGCCACACGGATTAGAGAAAAGCCAAAACAGACGTTGGAGTCATGCACTGAGAATTCAAGTAGGAAGTCCAATGTATCTATCTAAATTTCCACTTGAAATTCAATTACATGTATTTAACTTTGGTGACCCATATCTACCCACCCCCACAACTTTATTTTAATTTAATACAGCTTGGTAGTCCAAAGGCTATGTTTGCTAACAGCCGTTTTTGTGAGCGACCTACCTTGATAGAGAACCACGGCTTTCTTAGAGTTGTATGATTTCAGCAGATCCACGGCTGCTAGAGCGTAACTTGCTTCGTCAGCAGTCATCTGTATTCCATATTTACAAAGATCGCCCTCCAAAACAGGGTGGTGTAGTTTAAAAAATGGCATCTTGCAGACAGCTCCGATCGAACATACGGGTATTCTAGGGAAGGCACCCTCGACAATTGCTACGGTTCTCGTGCTGAGGAGATTGGAGGCTGGAACGAGACGCAACGTACAACAATACAATCTCTTCATGAAATAATTCAGATAGTGTATACATTTTGATTGGTTGACAAATATACTTTCGTAGCGCTAGAAAGCACGAAGAAGACGTTTGACTGTCGCTAAGGTGTGAGAGTTTGCAGTTTTATGAAAGAAATAAAACTGTACGCGTTTCACAACAAAAGAATATCAAAATCAAAAAATAGAAGCAATGAGAAAATCGAGGAACTTTGCAAAGCAAATACGAATATTATTGCTGCTATTATACTAATAATATTACCATTGATACTGTTATTGCTTCGCGCAGAGTGCTGCTACTACTGTTTGTGCTACTGCTACTGTTGTTGTTGTTACTTAACTGTTGCTGCAACTGCAACTACTACTGCCATTGTCACTATAAGTGTTACTGTTAGAGTACTGTTACTGTTACTGCTACAGTTACTGATACTGATACTGCTTCTGCTACTGCGTTTAAAATTCCAAGACTTACCGTATTGAAATAAATCCTTAGTGTTATTTAGATCCAATAGTTTAAACGAAAAAGACTGATTGTTGCCGGTACTACTAACTGCAAACTTGACAGCTGACTTTTCCTCTATGGTTTTGCAATTCGTAACATCTGTCCAAAAAAGTCAGAAATACGTTGAAGAACACAAAGAAAATAAAATTGACATCACAAGACATTGTGTAATATTTCATGTTGCATGAAAAATTTTTGGGAAAAAAATAATTAAATCTTACTGTTCCTTGAACAGAACCGGGGTAGTGTAGTACAGAAATCGCTTTAAATAGGACGAAGCTGATATAAAATGAAAGTAAAAACTTCTTTCAAATATGTTCGTGACTGAATCCGGTTCTCTTTGTTTCATGATTTAACAACATTTTCTTTGCTTAGTTAGTAACTAAGGTAAGTAAGTAAGTATAGTTTATTAATATATTGCATGGCTGAATTCCGTATTTACATTTGAATTGTATTAAAAGCTTGTACTACATTTAATTAGGATTCTAAAACTATTTTACATTATTTCTTAGGCACGATCTCAATAAAAAAAGTATTCCTAAAACGGTCTGTTTTCTATTTCTTTATATTAAAAGTTTTTTGATGGTAACTTGAACAGTGACACTTGAAACACTCGTGAATTTTCTCGATTTTCGGCTACCAGAATCACTGGTTTTTACAAATGAAGTCCTATTTGATTCATTTTCTTTTGAAAAAGTAACTTAATCGGCGTCAAAAACCTCAAAGAAAGGTCGCCGGAGAAGCTGTCTTAAAAGTGCAAGAAGCAGACACAAATGGCGGGAAAAAACAAGCGCGTACGCACATCCGGGACTTGCTGTACACAACAATTTTTCTACACTGATAATTTAGGTTTCGGGAAAATACTGTTGTCTTTATTATATAGCATTTACTCGATTAAATGTCGCTCTCGAATAAACAAATAACTACTGGACTTATTCTCATCAATGCGGAGCGATTAAATGGAAATTCAATTACACTCTAGTACTCGAGTCGGGTACTTGAGTTAAAAGAATATGGAGCATTTTAGTTTTAGTTTTTGAGTTGAAGTATTAAATTTGAAAGATTTACAATATCTTGAATAATCGCCGCTGCAGAGGGGCAAAAGTTTAATAAATGCTGCGAAGGATACTTAAAACTACCCTTGTAAAAACTATATACAATAAAATATATTGCAAAATGTACAAGCATCTTCAGTCACAAATGCATTCGTTCAACCAATCTAAATGTTGATGATCAAATTTCAAAAACTCTAGCAATCAAAGCAGTAAAATTGTCCTGTTAGCAGGAGGTAATGCAAATTAACTTTTGATAAATTAGTTTGAAGGGAAAATCAGAAACATGTTGAATGATTTAGATCAGTGATTAAAAAAACCAGACCAATTTATTATAAATGTGGTCTTAAGTGTGTCTTTTGATTACTTAAGATTGTGAGCTTTAAAAGTTTTTCAGCTGGGGTCCACAAATCAAAAATGAATTGAGTACCACCAAGTGTTCTTCCATCACGCGTTCAAAATGAAATTAAAACAGATCTAGACTTACCCCACATGCCCTTACATGAATGAAGTTTTAAAAAAATTCTTATCAGAAATTCTTTGTCGCACAAGAAATAGCATAGTCGCATTTTAATATAAAGTAAACGGTGATTCGTAAATGCAAGACAAATACAACAATGCATTTTTAATGAAAAAAATACGTATAAGTTATTTTTAGTACATGAACAATACATATCATAGAAATCATATTCATAATAGCAGTAGCCTTTCACATCAAATTTTGATTATTTTGAAATACAAACTGACCAACAGTGTCTACCGTAAAAAAAATGCGCGACAAAAAAACCACGCAAACAAAAAAAAATCAATTTTATAATTTTTTGCGACCAAATAGCCCAAACCACTTTATAATGTTTTTGATATGTGGTCTTGCACTATGAAAGCGCAACTTTAATAGGGAAACTCTTTTATTATCAGCTGCATATGATTTTGGTGAAATAACTCAGTGTTTCCACTGGATAGTTATACAATCACCAAACTCTCTTTTAATTGTAAATACGAAAACGCTTTTCATTGTTCCTTCCCAAATTCCTTAAAACTTTTTTTTTCTGTGTAAAAACGTCTAAAACAAAATACTATACAATTTTTAAGGGATGTTTAAAAAGGCATCGGACATTTTCACTGACAACGCGGAAAGTCCAAGCCCAGCAAGAATGTCCAAAAATATATTTTTTTAAAAGTTTTAGGATTAAGTTTCCAAGCATAATATAAAATCTAAGTAGGATATAGGTAGCTATGAACCTTGTTACTACAATATTGCTTTCTTACCTAGATAAAAATCCCTTGAAACAACTGTGCGGATACACAACTCCGTGAGACCTAATAAAAGTGCTGCATGAACAAACTGTAGGTTTTTCATCGTTGTAGAGTTGCTAATGGTTCTTTATAGAAAAAGTTTTTCTAAAATTTTGAACTTTGTTAAGATTTGCAGACGAAAACAGAAAAATTGGAGATTTGCAACGAAGCATAAAGCGCGAGGTAAAGTTTAGTTCCTCGCACGAGGGAAGTTATCAAGCAAGAACTCCAGCAAAGAATTGAAGTGACCAACCTTTTTCGTTCATTCTGCTTTGACACGAAATATGAATAATTTATTGATATGATATTGGTTCTAATTTGTGTTTATATATACAACCAATATAAGTCCAATTTTATTGGAGAAAGGAAGGTAAGCAAACTTCAACATCATTTTCTTTCAAAAAGTAGTAGAAACAAATAATAAATCTTTCTTGATAAAACGTGTTTATTTATAAATCTATTAATTGCAAAAACAAAGCAAATGAAAAGAATGACAAGCGTATTGTATTTTCGAACAAGAAAAAACTGAGGCAATGACGTGCACTAAACCATAAACGATAGGAACGGTAGATCATAAAAATTAATTAACAAGACAGTGTTTGTACCGTTTGTTAACGTTACTATGATAATGAAGTAAAAGACCTGTGTTTGTAGGCTTTCTATAAACGGAAGTTACCAACTTATTGTTAACCTTTGAGATATTCATGCCTGAAAAGGTATCTTATTATTAATGCTTAATTCCATGGTAAATTCTAGTTACGGATGCATATCATTAAGAGTTTCTATATAAGCGGTAGACTGGTCCGGCCTGATCACCAGCTAGAGTGCCATCGACGTATCGCCTATAGAGGTGTGGAATTAAGCAACACTACAGTTCCTATCGTTTATCGTCTAGCCCACAAGCTTTTGAATCTGAATGTGACAAACCTCGCTCAGTGTTTTCTAAATTGCGTTATCCTAATAACCTGATCGATTACATATTTTAGACTAGTTTTACCAAAACTTTAGATACAAATAATGCAAACAACGCAACCAGTAACAATGCCCAGAGTGTTAGAATTGTGCTGCCATTCAAAGATCAGGCTTCGGCTGGTTTCGTAAGACAACAACTAAAATCACTTAGCAATAACATCGGTATTAACATACAAGCGGCTTTTAAGAGTTGATTCATTCGGGATGTTTTTAGACCTAAAGAGAATAAGCCGGCGATTGTTAGAAATCAGTGCGTGGTGCACTACTTTAAATGTGATCGGTGCGAAGCCAGATTATGTGGGGTATACACGTCGACACTTACACCAGCGGATAGCAGAGCATAAATTTTCTGCAGTTGGCAAACACATTGCCAAAAATCACAAAACTAACTATCAAGACACCGAAAAGAAGTTTTCAGTCCTAAAGTGGTGCCAATCTAAATTTAACTGCTCACTTTTTGAAATGTTATACATAAGGGATTTGAAACCTAGTCTTAACACCCAAGGTAGCTCGGTCAAGGCCAAATTGTTTACATGAATTGCCTTTAAAAGTTTTTCAATTCTTTTTCCCTTGGATATCACGCAATTTTTAAGTAGCATTCCAACAAAAATTGTTATAGTATATCTATCTTGAAATATCTTTATAAGCTTAATTTGAGAATGACGCTGTGAAGCCGTCGAAACGTCATGTTAGCTTTTTTACATATTTTTTAAAAAAGTTTTACATTTTTATAGTTTTAATTGGTTACACACTGTCGCAAGTTTTTATAATTAAAATAATAATAATAATAATGATAATAATAAACATAACAATAGAATCATTTTTTAATAAAGTTTTGAATATTTTTTAAGACAATAATTAATAAAGGCTCCATATACACTATAAGCTTGAGAGTCTCCATATACTCTATATGCTTGAATCAACCTTCGCACGTCTCGTTCTATTTTTAGAACTACGTTTTCAGAATGAGGCTCAATTCAGTTTAGAATTTCACACATTTTTCTCCTGTGTGAAAAATTTCAAACATGCTTCACATGCATGTCACTTAAAAATCCATGGTTTATTCTGACTGGCATTCTGTGCAATAAAATTATTTTTGTCCAGGCATAAAAACACGTATCTTAGTACAACAATATTTTTCCATTACAGCAATATTTTTTCCAGTACAAAAAAAGCTTATCCCAGTACAAACTTGCTGATTACTCGCTCATGTTTTTTTCCAACTGGCACTTCGAATTTCCTATTCTAATTATACTCCAGAACAAGTACACGGTATACCTTTGGTACTTTGAGTCACATAAAAAAATGTCCAGGACATCTTGCTCAGTTTTGTTCATCGGTCTATTACAAATTTTGGTTTGAATTGGAGAAAACTTTTGATCTGCAGGAAAAAAAGTTATGATGATAAAAAGTTAATGTAAAATAATCTTTTTGTATTATATAAATTAAAGCAGATATAACGCGCCCTCTGATTGACTGCGCAGAGCTGTTTTAATTCTTAATAAAACACTGACTGTGAATTTATTGCTTCCTTCAAGGTCACTGAACTGTGTATCTGGTAGCTAATTTTATAAAAGAAATATAAAAATCACTCTTCTTGTACTGTTCACTTACAGAACCACTTGTGAAATTTTTAGCTCACTTAAGAAATAGTGCGGCTCGTTTTTCCCTCGGCACTTCTTTCGTGAAGTTAAAAATTTACTCGTGGTTCTAGAACGGAACAGCGCGCACGAGTTCATTTAAAAATTATTCAAGATATGGTGCCCAAATTTGGTAATTTTTCCTAATGTACGTTCATTTTGAAACTCTGCAATGTGTCTTTTGGTTGTCCACCTTAAATCCTTTTTGCATGGTAACCAAGTTGTTAAATGGGTAAACCAATATAAAATAAGTGAAGTATAAATTGCAGCTTTGACATAACGTAAAAAAATATTCTTCTTAACACAAGCTTTTTTTTCTTAGAAGAAAACTAAAACTTCTGAATCCCTAACTGGAATCGAAACCATGACCCTCTGATTACCGGTCAGCCGCTCTACCAACTGAACTATAGAGAACGGAAACTAGGAATGTAAAGTATTCAACGAATGGCTTGTGTTGATTGTACTGAAACAAAACTAAAAGTAGAAAACAATCTGGTATGCAAACCTTTTGAAATAACTGCTTAGACCAAATATTGCTAGCATTCCGGCCTAGGAAAGAACACAAAACCTCTTACAAACGCTGTGCACCAATTTAAATTACAAAAAGATGTCAGAACTGTATTACAGATTTGACTGAAGCCATAGTTTTCCCATTGAGAGATAAAAAGGGGAGGGAGGGGGAAGTCCTTCGTTTAAATTTTACCTTCGACTTAACCTTTACCTTTAACACTATATTTTACCTTCAACTTCACATTTACCTTTTACCTTCATGGTTTTGCTTTTATCTTTATTTTCAACTTTACCTTCACCTTCACCTTCACTTTTACCTTCACCTTTACCTTTATCTTTACCTTTAATTTTAATTCTACCCTTAGCCTTACCTTTTCGTTTTTTTATCTTTAACCTTAACTTTTTCTTTACCATTACCTTTTCCTTAACCTTCATCTTAGCCTTTACCTTCACCATTACTTTTACCTTTTCCTTCTCCTTTACCTTCACCTTTATCTTTACCTTTACTTTCACCATTTGTTTTTATCCTTAGCATTTTCTTTACTATTGCCAATTACCTTTACCTACGCCTTAACCTTTACCTTTATCTTTAACTTCACATTCATCTTTACCTCTACCTTGACCTTAACTTTTTCCTTTACATTCACCCTTATCCTTACCTTTACCTTCGTCTTAACCTTTACACCTTTACCTTACCTGATTCCTGATCACTTCGGAACGGAGTTAGTTCATGAAAATTAACTAATTACTTTAAAGGGATGGTAGATGTATATAATCACATGTTTAATATTCAGTTAAACGATTTGGGCAAAGATCGTCATTCAATGACACATCAATAACTAAGAAGCAATACTTACGTGTGCCAAAGCAACAAAACCAAGTATCTGCAACCAAAGCACAGGATATTTCATAAGAAACAGGAACAGCAGTAAGGGGCAATGGCGCACAGTAAACTTCGCAAATTTAGGTCAAGAATCATAGTGAAAAGCCTTTGAGATAGCAGTATGTGTAATCCCTGTCCGTAAGTTTAATCAAATAGGGATGTCAACTGCAAACTGAAAAAGATACATTGACCAGGATTACATTTGGGAGTTTTACAATGTGATTCTCTTTACGAAGATACTGTGCAACATTTTCCCATTCTTACTACAGTGTGAAGAATACTAAGTACAAATCCTAGTACCATGAAGTCTGCCCTAACGCCTGTATAATCGACTATATATAGTTTCTAAAGAGTGAAGAACGTCAAGTAAAGATTACAGTACAATGAAGTCTAACTTGACGTCTGTATAAGCTACTATCGTTTCTATAAAGTGAAGAATGCTAAGTACAGACTACAGTATACCATGAAGTCTGTCCTGGCGTCTTTATAATCTTCTATTGTTTGTATACAGTGAAGAATGCTAAGTACGAATTCTAGTACCATGAAAGCTGTCCTAATGTCTGTTTGATCCGCTAAAATTCCCGCCACAAGTGGACCAGTAAAATACCTTTAACGAAAGCATAAATACATTTAGTGATGATTCTTTAAATATTGAAAGTTACATTTAGTCAATTACTATATAACTGTTGTCATTATAAAGAAACAGACAGTAAGGTTTATTGCCGCTTTACGCGCATGACAATACAACACGTTTATGACATTATCAACAAAAGGCTTACTAGCTACGGGTCTTTAGGTCCGCCTAGGATAAACGTTGTGGCTGCTATGATCCTCAATCCTTGTTACGTAAATTTCAAGTGTTTATTTGTTATTTTGTTTTGTAGCCTGTTCAGTGGCAAAACAAATGAACTAAATTATGAAAACGAAGTTGCCTTAATTTGTAAAAAACGCCTAAAGTTCCCTTAAAGTGCCCTTAGATGCACCTGATCATTATACTGGAAAAGAAATTAAACCATTTAATTTTAAAAACGCCTCGAGTTGTCAGGATAAGTCTAACAAATCGAAGAACAACTTGTATATCGAATATGATATACGCTTCGCTTTGGGTTTTCATGCAGTAGCATAGGGATAACGCTTAAAACTTCAGTTCTTGTCCATAAATCACACCGAAACAGAAAAATGGGGGATATTACGCGAGATAGCCGATTTTCGATATATTTTGGCGCGCGGTACTGGTAACACGAAACCGAGGGTCAGAGCTCAAGAGGAAAACCG
>JAOCNB020098187.1:0-11591 GCA_026546465.2 Palythoa caribaeorum | reverse complement strand
CGCTCCTTCGAGGTTTCAAATAAAATTTCGAGGTATTCAATAAAATTGACAGCCTTTTTTTGAACGACTAGTAGATTCATACCAAAACAATTAGATTATTCGCTCTCAATTTCTATCGCGCGATAGTTGATTCGGCCAGTTCGCCCTCATCAACTATCACGCGATAGAAATCTCGACCTCATAATCTAATTGTTAACTATAAGTAATACCCTTGGATACATGTCTGAAGGCATCGTGGTTCCAACTGTCCAACCACAGAATACCACCGACAAACCCCAAAGAGACGCGACCCCCATTCATGCACCTCGTACTCGGGCTCTTTCCTCAGGGGAGAGAAAACCCTGGTTGGAGCTGGTCACGTGATTTGATGAAATTTATGTATATGGGTGGAGTTCCTTTCACTTTAATTTTTGTTGCTATGTGTGCTTTGGTATAGCCGCCTCGTAATATTTCTATTTTTTCAATGACAAAACGAGGCATTGGAGTGGAGGTTCAATACCGGCCATCTTTTACAATAGTTTCCCATTCAGACCCTCCTGTAGTAGAAGTTATTTTTAGAAACGCATTCCCCATAAAACTAAGAGTTATCTGCATGCAAACGAGTTGACTTCACGTCTTCCCATTGGCTGGGTAGCAAAATATTTGTCCTATTACTAATAATCAAGCTAAAAACAACTTTGTCGATTGTTGTGTCCGAATCAAGATAAACAGGAAAATATAACGTTTATCGAAATGCAGGAACTGCTGTTTCTACTGTTCAGTTATTTGATTGTTAGGTTGTAGTATAGCTGTCAATTCACGCGGTATTTCTGCGATGTTAACTTTTCAAGATTTAAATGGCGGTGTTTTCTACTTGTCACGTTCCCCCAGTACAGTGGACTTCTTCCTCGTCTCCCCAATGAACATAAAAGCTAGGTTTACAGAGGCAAGCAGTTTCGGGCTATATAGTTATTTCCGACTTGTTGTCACAGTGACCAAATGGATGTCCATTAACATTAGATCATTTACATTAGAATAAAGATCACTTCTTTTGTCTACGACACCACAATGGCGCTGTGTTCTCTTTTCTTATTCCTTGGATTGAATGAAAAACCCTTGAAATTGTGCGTTAGGATTTCTTTTGTAAAATGCCGGAAAATCTATTGTAAAACAAATCTTATAAACACAAAATGAAAACGCAGCGAAATCTCAGGGTGCGACAGGTGTTTGTGTCTTGTCTTTTTTAACCAATTAACGCTCGAGGTGGCCACAGTTGGCCAATCACAGGTCGTAGCAATTGTAAAGACAAGGAATGACATTTTTCGACACTCAAACGAAAACGACTTGATTACACTTGTCTCACATATGCTTTGACATGATCCGTTTAAACCACCTTCCACAGCACGTAGACTTTGTCCTGGGTGGAAAAACACTGCGAGAAATCCACGCAGCCGATGAGAGGCACATTCATCCGGCCCAGAAGACTCTTCCCGAGCCGTCTGTCGGTATACAGCGCTATTATTATGACCAAGGAAGAAAACGAGAAGACCTGCTGAAGAGTAAGTAATATATAGATATGCTTTTATAAAATCTCATTGTTTACAAGAGAAAGTTTCGCATTGGTTAATTTCACAACTGTAAAGAAACGATGACAGCAATTGACAATGACAGGTTGATTGATATAACAGTGACAGTGAGACTGGCAATGGTAGCGACTACGAACATGACCATGACCGTGACCATGACCGTGACCGTGACCGTGACCGTGACCGTGACCATGACCATGACCACAACCATGACCACGATCACAACAATAACTATGACCACGAACACAATCACGACCATGACCTTCATTGTAACCGTGACCTTTAATATAACGTTAAGAACAACAATGTTAGAATGATACTTAAGCAATGTCAGTAACACGCAAATAGCTTGGCTCGGATTGAGTCTGATTGAAAATTTAGAGATTGCAACAATTCTCTGATTAGCAGCACTTCATGCACTAAACAATTAAACTTATTCTTACACTTCTTGAGGACAAGAAACTGTTTGTCAAGGTCGTTTGGGACAGTGTTTGTCACCTTAGTGCTTGCCGATGGAAGATGATTTATTGTTTTGCTCACCCTCACGCTGGTGCAAATGCCTCAGCGTGTTTCCTACATAACTTGCGACAAGCAAGTCGCATTGAAATCTGCATACAACACACTGCTGCTTTACAATTGGTGGTTTTTTCTCTTGTACTTTAAGCTTTTGTTGGAACTTGTTGCTAACAAAAACTGGTTGAATGACTGTGCGCGTTCTCTGGCTCACGTCTTTGAGTTGTTTCCGTACAAAACCTGCATGCAGTTCATGTCCTCAAGAAGTGCAAGAACAGCTTTGATTGTTTAGTGCATGAAATGCTATTAATCAGAGAATTGTCACCATCTCTTAATGTCCAATCAGACTCAATCTAAGCCAAACTATTTGCGAGACATTTTATCATAGTTACCACAAGCGAACGTTTTCTGACAGTTTATTCTTTTAATTTTTGAAAATGGTGTCATGACGAGTCCGAAATGTCGTTCGATTTTATCGTTTATTTTCACTTGCTTATGAATATTTAAGCCTTTGCTTTGAAGGACATAGCCACTGAGGTAGATATTAACAGTGCATGACAAGAGAAGTATCGATGGCAATTGTAATTTCAATTACAACAAAGACGATGACGATGACGTTGACCAATAACAACGATAAAAACAATAATAACGGTTAATGGCACTAACACTCAGCAAAGTTGGCAAGAAGAAGAAAAATATAATCTCAACGGCAGTGATACCTAGTGAAAGTGAAAGGGAAAGTCAAAACGGCGATGAAAATATATTTTGATTAATAGATTTGTTTCTATAACATTATAAACCACTGAGTAGTATGACGTTAGGTACAAAACCAATCAAGTAGCGAATTATCAGCACTATCAGTTAATGGTATATGATCTTTTTTGTAGAAACGTTCAACATGTACCAACAAGAACTCCTGGTCGACGATCACCACAACACTGATAAACAAGGAAAGGCAAATAGATTTACTGCCTTGAAACAACCCTCCATTTATCACCAACGTGCCAAGAATGGTTTTCAGTTCTGGATGGACAGAGATCCTATTCTAAACCATGTTTCCCGTACGTATCCTATTCTAAACTATGTTTCCCGTACGTATCCTGTTCTAAACCATGTTTCCCGTACGTATTCTGTTCTAAACCATGTTTCCCGTGCGTATCCTGTACTAAACTATGTTTGCCCATATGTATCCTGTACTAAACCATGTTTCCCCATACGTATCCTGTACTAAACCATGTTTCCCATACGTATATCCTATTCTAAATCATATTTTCCGTACGTATACCCTGTTCTAAACCATGTTTCCCGTACGTATCCTGTTTTAAACCATGTTTAATTCCCGTACGTACCCTGTTCTAAACCACGCTTCCCGTACGTATCCTATTCTAAACCATGTTTCCCGCGCGTATCCTGTTCTAAATCATATTTTCCGTACGTATACCGTATTTTAAACCACGTTTCCCGTACGCATATCCTATTTTAAACCATGCTTCGGAGCCAATCGAATTTGGTCGGTAGCCTCTTAGCTTTGTTACACAGGGGTGTACAAGCACCGAGAACTGTGGTAGAATGTACTCATTTCGTTGATGCCATTTTTGTTTTTTTCTTTATTTTACAGTAAGCTCGAAGTACACGTTTGGAGCAAAGCACACATTTCACGGTCTCGGAAACGCACCAAGGAACTAGAGTGTTGGAATTTAGTGCATGGGACATTGGATATAAGGTGGCTTAATAACTGGCCCCATGCAGGAGTGGCATCAAATACAGTTCGTACATTCGATTTTACGTGTCTTTATTTGAAAGTGTCAGCAGTGAAGTAATAAAACAAGAGTTCCCATCGAGCAGCTTTCACGAATAATTAATTGGTTTTTATAAAAACTAAACACAAAAATATTACATTTGTCATTGTTTTTCCACTGACAAGATTGCATCTGGTATATATTCTCAGCAAACAATAAAAAAATTAAAGTTCCAAAACCGAAAAGTACGCAGGTAGTTTTCCAGCCAGAAGCAAAGAAAACATAAATTCTCAGCGAAACAAAAATACAATAAGAGATTATATTAACCGAGCGCGAGGCCTGTATGAACTGATATCAGACCGAGGTCTTGGCATTACGGACCGACCGCAGCAAGGTTCGTACAAAAAACCCTGAGGTCTGATATTTTTACATACAGACTGAGCAAAACGAGGTTAGTAATTCGTTTGTTATATAACTTTTTTTACTTCCGGTAATTTATCATATGCTTACATTCACGGAAATCATCGGAACTATCCGACAGTTTTTGGAAATCATCGGAAAGCTTCGGAAATGTTTAAAAACTGTTTTTTAATAGTACGCATTTTCGGATTTTTGAAGATTTTCTAAAAAATTTTGGAAATCTTCGGGAGTGTTCGAAAATCTTAAAAAATTTTCGGAAAATTTAAAATCGTTTTATCAGTAATTTTCCGAGTTTTGAAATTTTTTTTAAATCAACATCAGGGAAACCGGTCCGAATACGCACGTATACGGCCCGTGCTCCGATACAAACAGGACAAAACAATTATTTTTAATCTATCAGCTATCAGCAAAATAAAATTTTTAAAGCCAAATTATTAGCATTAACTTGCCAGCCAGCGAGAGAATTAAGTTAATAATAATATGTAACAGATATTTTGTGGAACAGCTCAACCGGGTGCTCTTGAATAAAATGTTGTTTGAGAAACAAAAAAAGTTTCAACGTAAAAAGAAAGTAACCAAACCGCAATCTCGTTCAAAAGGCCTTCTCTTTTTTTCATGAAAAGAAACAAAGAGTATATAGGTTCATTTTATTGCTGCCTTTTGCCTTGCGTAAGCAGTGCACAACGATATAAAGTGGCAGGCTACAATTCAGTTTTTGGTCAACGTGTTAAAAACCTGGCATGACTGTAAATGCTTTAATAAGTTGAGTTATTTAAAAAGTTTTAAAGAATGAACGGTTTACGTAGCTGACGAGTGATTTTAATAAAAAGTTATGCTTCTCATTTGCAAGTTGTTGCTGTATCTTGTTCATACAAATACCAGTTTGGAAAAAAAACTTTCAATTTGTAAAACTTCTCTTAGCCAGGGTTTGTACAGCCCTCTGAAAACAAAATTCTAGAAGTTTTTTTTTCAATCTAGTTTCCAAACTTTTTTTCAAATTTCCGGACTGAAAAAAAAAACAATTTAATACAATGGAATATATCTCGATGTTTTCCAAATACAGTTTTCTTGGGATCTAAGGTTCTTTGTTTCTTATGCAGTAATAAAAAGCACGAACCTTCCAAAGAAAACTATATTGGGGAAAATATTGAGGCATGCAACGAATCAGAAGGTCTATTGCTCGTTTTTAATTTATTGTGTTTATATTTCTGAATATAATAATTTATTAGAAATCAAAGTTTCCCCTCAAAGAAAAGACAAGAAAATCCAGCTATTGGCTTTATTTTACAGATTCTGCAGAAATATTTCAGGTTTCGACTCTTTCCCATGTTCTGGCAAAAACTGGTCTTTTTTTCATTCACATTCTTATCAGTATCACAGTGCTCCTGATTCAGAATATCAGTAACAATTATTATGTGTGTAAAACTCAGGTTTAGTTACTCAAAACAGATGTATTTCACCCTTTCAGCCCCAGGCAGTTTATCAACATCTAAATTCGCCTTACATAACTCAAACAAAATAATATAATTGGCAATGAGAAATGAGAAATTGATCAAAGTGAATAAGCTGTGGAAGTTGAAAAGCTCCTAAACTGCTTATATAAAAAGTAAGGAGCTGGGTTGGGAGAATTTACCAACACGTCATTTGTCGTTCTTGGGGCTTAAAGAATTAATAAACTTCCTTTGTTACATATCATTCTTTTCATACACGAATGAAAAACCTTTTTTGTAATTACAAAGTAAGCTTATATCTCCTCTTTGAAATCACAACTTTGCTGCTGCTGTTAGTCCAAATATCAATTCAAAGGAGCAATTAATTGCAGTGGGAAAATGATTATAAGTTAAAAGTGTTTTTGTTGTTGTGTCGTTGCTTAAAGCAAGGAATTTGATATCTTTAAAAAATAAATTGTAGGAGCTAGAAAATCAGGGTTCTGCATGGAGAAAGAGAAAAATCCCTGTTTTTTTTCCAAGGCTATATCAATAAAGAAAGATAAAGAAAAAAAGACGCTAAAAAGTGATTCAAATAAAAAAAGACACTAAAAAGTGATTCAAATCCATGGATGATGATCAAACTATCAAATACAGTAACAGGTAAATAATGTAGCCAAACTGCAGCACTGAAAATTATCAACTTTTTCCAGATTTTATTTTAATAATAAAGCACTTAATGACTGGCCCAAAGGAAACATATTGTGAGCTTTGTTTCCCGGAGACCCCCGATGTTTCTGAGATGAAACCATCCAGTCATGTCCTGATCATTTGCAAGATCAAGATTCGCACTGTTATTAGTATTTGCCCAAGGAAGTTACTGAGTTATGATCATGGTCCAATAAAAAAACTGCATTTTAGTTATGTTCATGAATTTGAAAAATAATTTCAAAAACATTTATGAACACTCCACAGAGTCCATTTCAAGTACACAGTAGCTCAAACCAGTACTAGTTCCATTGCTTATTTTCCAATTAAGTATTCGGTAGACCTAAGTTTAACTTTTGATTAAATCAGGTTTTGAAATTTGTTTCAAAAATAGTAGTCCAGCCACAATGAAAAATTTTCCAAGTTTATTTAGGTAATCAAATTGCTATTGTCTTTGTTGTTACCATCGGTAATCATCATTGTCATCGTCTTTGTTGTTGTTATTGAAATCCTATTTACCATCGGCATTGATACTGTCACTGTTGATGTCTCTGCCTATGTCTGCCTATATTTATGTCTACATATGTCTATGTCTATGCCTATGTCAATGTCTGTATCTGTGTAAATGTCTGTCTATGTCTGTGTATGTATCTGTGTCTATGTCAATTCCTATGCCTGTCTTTGTCTGTCTGTATATGTATCTGTGTCTACGTCTATACCTTTGCCTATGTCTATGCCTATGTCTGTGTCTGTATGTGTCTATGTCTATGTCAATGTCTAGGTCACTGTTAGGGTCACTGCCACTGCCAGTGTAACTTTTACTGTTATTGTCCATATCAATATTACAGTCATTGCTTCTATCATTATTGTTACCATTGTAATTGTTGTTATCATTACCATTGTCATTGTCATCGTCATAGTTACTGTATTACCACTGCCACTATCACTATCAATGTCATTGTTACTTCCCTTAAAAGAATTGTGTTTGTTCATTTTGGTCATGGTTAGGGTGAAAGGTTGTGGTCATGATTGTGGTCATAGTCATCAAGGTCATGGCCATGGCCGTGCTTATGGCTGTGATCACTGTCTTTTCCAGTTTCACTGTCATTGTTATTGTCAGTGTTACATCAACCTTTTCAGATTCATGAGCTGGAGCAAAGTTATGGTTAACAAGACAAGGAAGATGTAAAACAAAATGAAAAGGTAATTGTCTCATTTATACTTGCATCACTGCCTCAGGACTGGAGGGGTATGAAAGGTAAGCACAAAAAATAGTATATACATGCATGTGCACATAAATAAATATTGTCAATAAATCACAGCCATTGCTGACAATAGGCTATGGCCAAGTCACAAAACACTATGATTAATGATAAAATAAAGAAATATTCTTATAAATCATCAGTACTCCAGCATGTCATAAACTCCACATATCCAATGGAAACAGAGCTCTCAAGATGAGACTTTTTCAAAGAGTAGTGGCCAAGCGAGTACCAAGGCTCCACATTTTGTAAACAAACCTTGGTAAAAGCAGAGAGTGACAGAGAGAGCCAGTTTTCGACATTAAAACTCGCACAATACATTTTAAAAATCGAAGAAAACATTTACTTTCAATCTACCATGGACTGAAGGAGTTCATGTTCGACGTTCAGAACGGTATATTTTATAGAAGAGCTTCCTGTTCGAAAAATACCAGTGTGTGAGATCCATCAAAATGCGTGAGACTCATTACGACTTGAGAGTTCTGACGGGAAGGATGCAACTCAAAGCAATGGGAGCCGACTCCATCTACAGGATATCTGCTTTACAACTTTATTTTACAGCCTCATTTTCGAACACTGTCTTCAAGTTGATAAATTTGCTGGATGTTATTCATAAGACTCTGAACATGTGACTCATCCCAGGTATCGCTCCACATTCTCCATAAACTCAGCTGACACTGAAACACTGTAGGTCCTGATCTGCCCTGCCCTTGTGTTGGGGCCAGATCTAGTGACTGTAATGTTGAAGTAAGACAGTCCATATTATCCCTAATGTACAGCCCATTTCGACACGGCCCTAACAACGCATCCATGCTGTTCCTAAACTGAAACCGTTGATCTTCGCTCCAATTTTTGAACCACGAAGTAATCACTAAGATCTGTTCATCTGTGTTAGCCATAACATGAAGTTAAAAGTTTATTCTATTTGGTAAACATTTGGTTTTTTGTTTGAATCATAAAAATTAAAGAATGCAAATTTATTGTTTCGATCAACCTTTTCTCGTCCTGAGAGCAGCCATCTTGATACGACCGACTGAACTCGCATGGGGTCTGGTGACAAAAAGGTCTTTAAACTTTAAAAAACCGGTAGAGAAAAAATATATATTTGGTTCATAAAAAGTTATTTCAAAATGGATATAATTAATTGGTAATTGGACTTTTATGCCGTGCAATTTTGGTCTGAAATCATACTTTGTGACTTCACTGAATCAAATTCGCGCTGCGCACTCGTATGCCCTATTGCCAATGAACCAGCGAGGACGCGAGGCTGGTGAGTCGGCAGCATTATAGAGCCGTGCGAGGTTGAGGCAGACGGAAAAGATCTCGAGTGATCCGGAGAGATGTAAGTAGTGTAGGATTTTATGACATAATGCCAAAGAGGCCTACGTTAACCTTGTGACGTCAAGGCAACATGGTTCTCTGGGTCAGCTGCTCAGCTGCGTTGGCATCTCATTGAGCCGTGGTGGGGAAGCAAGAGCCTTTAGGGTTAGAAAAACGGGGATAATTTCCGTACTGGGGTGTAATTTATTATGCATGCAGCTTCATTGTAAAGTGGAAACAATACGTTCGTACCTTTGAAAGCAGTGGATCGTAAAGCGTTAAATATATTCGAACGTTGTATTCTTTATTTAGTTTTTTATATTAGAAACACGCGTCGTATTTTGTAAGTTTTAAAATGCTATTTTCGTTCTAATATTTGTTTTTCTTTGCAGAATTACTAGTATCGAAGTTTTGCGGAAGAGACAATTTAAAAATAGGGGTTAAGAGTTGGGGTTTGGGTCAGGGTTATATTGTAAAATATTGTAAGGAATCGATAAGAAAAAATAAATAAAGTTACCTTGATTTCGTTGATTTTCTTTGGGTGCATTCAGATTGTTCACGAGTTGACTCTTTTTGTTCCTGGAATGTTTGTACAACGATTAATTCGAGGGCCAGGGGAAGACATTTTAAAAATTGATTAAAATGATTTGCTTTTTTCCTCGTGTTTGTCTCCGATACTGTGTTCGTTCCGATTAATGTTGTCTTGAACTGGCTTGGCTTCGATGTGGTCGACACCATGACCGGTGTTGGATTGGGCTTTTATTATTAATTCTTATTAATTCGCTCAATAATTTTTAAAAAAGGATCATG
Source organism: Palythoa caribaeorum (assembly GCA_026546465.2). Taxonomy (NCBI): domain Eukaryota; kingdom Metazoa; phylum Cnidaria; class Anthozoa; order Zoantharia; family Sphenopidae; genus Palythoa; species Palythoa caribaeorum. Next base: position 1,827 of record JAOCNB020098187.1, on the reverse strand, counting down.
TTCCTTATATTGTCTGCGCTACATGCACAGCAGCGGCGGCGGCCATATTTCGAAAGGAAAAGAGAGAGAAAGAGCAATTATTTCTTGTTGTTATAGAGTATTTTGACACATATTTTGCCATATTTTTGTCATATTTTCATGAAATATTTTGTTAGATTAATTAGTGTAATTTTTTTCTTTGTATATGAATATATTATGAATTTATTAAATAATTATATTAAGAATTAATGACTATCCCAATTTGATGTTTAGCTTTCAACAGCTAGCTTGCTAGCCTAGTGGGTACAGTTTAAGCTTAGTACCTTATTTAGTGTGTGTTCGATTAGAGTTCGTATCTCAGGTAAGTCAAAAAAAAAAGAAAAAAAAGAAAGCTGGGGAGACTTGGACCGAGAGTTTGTGAGGAGACTAAGTGAGAGTGGGAAATTAGGAGAGAGAGAAAGCGAAGGAAATTTCACTTGTCCGAAGGAAATTTCACTTGTCCCATATATTGCTTAAGAACTATGTTACTTTCTTAGAATTAAGCATAGAATATAGGCCTGAACATTAGAAATTGCAAACAAACATGTCTTCTCGTTGAAGAAGATCATAAGTTTTATTTTAGAAGCGGAAGAAGTGAAACATGAAATATAATTTACAGGAAGTCTGAAGATAGAAAATAAGCACATTGCAAATGCTACTTTGAATGGCAGAATTTTATAATTTACTGTAATTCTTGTACATGATATATAATACTGGGGCCGGTTGTTCAAAAGCCGATTAGCTCTAATCCTGGGTTAAAATTTAACCGGCTCTTTTGTTTCAGTGCATTATGACCGATAGTTTAAACTCAAACTTCACCTGACAAAAGATTTATTAATACATAGTAATTCTGTCAAGAAAAAAATTAACTTTCACAAGCAGACCCTCAAAATTCTGCTGTTCAATTTTTCACTAATCCAGGATTAAGCTAATCGGTGTTTGAACAACCGGGCCCTGATCTATAAATTGTGCTCATCCGTGTTGACAAGTGCTTTTGCTAACTTACTCGTCTGCAGGCTGAACTAACTCGTCTCAGAGGACCAGGTGACCGAAAGTTGATAGCCCTGGGTTGGGGCATTCAAACCAATTTTTTCCAATGAATGTGTTTGAAGGGAAAAAAGATGCTATATATTTATTGCTAAGTTCATGCCATCCCCCCCAACAAACAAGTGTCTGTAAATTTTCGCAGTTTTATGGAGCTGTATATTTGCAAGTTTTTGGCCACTATAAAAAATGGTAAATTTAAAAATTTTTAGGAGCTTTCCATTAATAACGATTGATTTTCGATGCCGTGTATTTATTAAAAGTTATATATATATGCAATTGACTTGTAAATGTGAAAGGGCCTTTTGGAAAAAATGGCTACAGTCATGGAATTTAAAATAATTTTGCCAAACTAGTTTTATATGTGTGAAAGTTTCAAATACTCTTACCCCCCAATTTTGAAAATGACCCTCCACTTTGGGACACTGGGGTTCCCAGGGACCCTGGAATTCCTGGAAAACTCCTGGAATTTTGAAATTTTCTTCTCAAACTCATTAATTATTCATGCAGCTCTTACCCAACCAGATCATCTTATTCTGGTCAGGTAGATGGAGTTGGAAACCCAATGAAAAACGAGTTAAAAACACGGCCGTGTTTGAAATGATTTCAAACACGGATGCAAATTTTCTTAATTTGCATATTGATATAGCAAGAAAAACATACGGCGATAAACAACTTTTATTGACATCAAATGATAATTACAGATAATGTTCTCTATCGAGACATTTACAACAAGTTTAGTTATTTAGTGACATTGAAAGTCAC
>JAOCNB020098163.1:0-11592 GCA_026546465.2 Palythoa caribaeorum | reverse complement strand
ACCGTCACCTCCAGATCCAGTAGAAGTAATCGAAATCAACGATCTAGAATCGCCAATGGTCAAAAAACGCGTCGTAAAACGACGACTATTTTCAGACGGAGACTCTGAATGATATTTTTGTAAAAAGTTTTACCTTTTATAAACATTTTTTTAAAACAGGTGCCCTGTAGCTGTGGCTGCACAGAAAAAGTGAACCTTAAACCGCTAAAGACTGTTCTTTATATCACAAAAGACACTCATTTCATATCGTAAACAAAAAAACATCCGATGAACTCGCGCAGCACATTAACAGTTTTAACAATAAAAACAAAACGACTCACTTATATTAACACAACTACGAAACTTCTTGAAGCGCTTAACACTGTTCTTTCTAACACAAAAGACGCCACGCAACGCTCATTTGTGAGCGTATGATGAGCTTTTTGAACACATTAACAATTTTAACAATAAAAAAAAGAAAACAAAACGTCGCTGAAAGAAAAAAAAGAGGGTGTAACACCTCTACTAACCTTGGCCTTTACAAACCTTGACCAACTACTTATATTGATACCACAGAAATTCAAACAATGAAACTCGTCAAACAATGTTCTTTATAACACGAATTCCATGTTTCGGGTGTTCGAATTTATTTCGAAGCGTTCAAGATGGAAGAAGTACTTAAAGCTTGTTTCAAAGAAACTGAGAGGGATTTCGAACTGGAACCAACAAGCCTGACAGTAGGGCCCCAACAGTTGATTGAAGATGAGCCGGAATTAAAAGTCTCTTTGATAGAGAACTTTTGGGTCGGTGTACCGACCCATCTTATCAAATACTCAAGGGTCTTGCTACTACGTTTACTTCAACGCAAGTAAAAAAACAACGTAAAAAAAACCGGCTCCTTTAGGAGCCACCACAAATGCAAAATAAATGGCCAAATATTCTGTTCGCTTTGCTGTGAATAACGTTTGTTTGATTATTTGAATGTCATGATATATCGTTTTCAAACTATTTTAACTTCACCAAGTTTTGAGCGAGCGGGAAAACACGTTAATTTTACTAAGTTTCCAAAGGCGAAAAAATGGCCAAATACTCTGTACGCGATGTTGTGAATAAGATTTGTTTCATTTTTTGAATGTCATAGTATTCTCATTTTTTGAATGTCATATTTATTATTCTCATTTTTTATTTTACCAAGCTCTGAGCGGAAAAATATTTTAACTTCAAGATTTGAGCAGGAAAACGTGTTAACTTTTCTGAGTTCTGAGCGGGAGATATCACACAAACACAAAGTACTCCACAACATAACACACGTAATTCTCCCCTATCACACACTTCAGCAAAATAACACCCACTCGAACGATACCAATTACCACCACAACACATAAACATACAACACCACACACTTCTAGACATTTTCATTCACAACACATATTAGATACCACTCTCAAACGTTTCACAAGCCTTAAAGAAAGATTAAGAACATCGCCAAGTACCCCAACAAGTACAGGACCTCTGTGGTGTGAGTGAGTTTTACCGTCACCTCCAGATCCAGTAGTAATCGAAATCAAAGAATCGCCCATGGCCAACAAACCACGCATCGTAAGACCAAGTACCCCAACAAGTACAGGACCCATGCGGTGCGAGTGCGTTTTACCGTCACCTCCAGAACCAGTAGAAATAATCGAAATCAAAGAATCGCCCATGGCCAACAAACCACGCATTATAAGAACGCAATTATTTTTAGACTCTGAATGATATTTTTGTTAATGTTTTCTTAAAAAAGAAATGTTGTTTTCTTTTATAAAAAATGATTGTAAACGCTTGTCATTTTTTCGCTGGTGTAAACTAAAAAAATCGAATGAACTTTGATAACACATAAACACTTTTAACAATACAAATATAAAAACAAAACGACCTTGCCCCTTGACAACTTTACAAAAACCTTTTTGGACAATGACCAACGACTCAATCTCAGAAAAGGCTTCTTTCCTCATTTTTTCAACAAAGAGGAAAATCAAGAATATGAAGGACCTCCTCCTCCCCAAGACACGTATGGCTGTGACACCATGCCAAAAGTGCGTTATCAAAAATGTCAGACCTGGTACAGTGCCCAATGTGCCCTAAATTACGTTTTCAAGCTGAAAGACGAACTGATATCCTATTGCGAATCCGATGTTCGCCACTTGAAAGCTGGCTGTTTAGCGTTCCGCAACGAGTTTCAGCAACTAACTTCCTTTGACCCCTTCATCAAGGCCACCATTGCCTCTGCCTGCTCCCTCGACCTCCGTATGAATCGTCTAAGCCCCAACACAATTGCCACCGAGCCAGCTCGCGGTTGGCGTTTACCAAGAGTCATTCCTTAGCCGCTGTAGAATGGCTAGAATACCAACAATCTTCCCTTCCTTATGGGCACATTATTCAGCATGCCCGCAACATTGGCCAGAAAGTCATCCGCTGTGGCCAGCACAAGTTCTATGTCGACGGCTTCGATGCTACAACTAATACTGTGTAGGAATTCAATGGCTGTTTTTGGCATGGGTGTCCCAAATGCTATCTAGAAAGGGAAGAACCACATACCCAGCTAGATGACCTATCTATGGGGGAAGTTTACACAGCTACGATGAAAAAAGAAAGCAAGCTATGGGAATCGGTAGCCTCAGTTATTTTTATGTGGGAGTGTGAGTGGCGGCAGCGGAAAAAAGACGACCCTGTCCTACAGGCGTTGATAGCCTCATTTAATCTACAGGAACCTCTCAACCCCCGAGAAGCCTTCTTTGGTGGGAGAACGAATGCCGTAACCCTCTACCAAAAACCCCAGGCCCAAAAGATGGGATACTATGACTTTACTTCGCTTTATCCATGGGTTAACAAGTACGGTCGTTATCCCACTGGACATCCCACCATTATCTACAACTTATCCAACCAGTCTATTTCCAATTATTTTGGGTTGGCAGAGTGCACCATACTTCCACCACCCAAGTTATTCCACCCTGTCTTACCCTTTCACTGCGGGGGTAAGTTGGTGTTCCCACTCTGTAGGAGTTGTGCAAAGGAGGACATTGACAAACCCCTATTAGCAAAAGCCTCGGTTTGTCACCACAAGTAAGACGAACGGTCACTCATTGGAATGTGGTGCACCCCTGAATATACGAAAGCCATCCAGAAAGGTTACACATTGGTGCGCATTCACCAAATGTGGCATTTCCCGGAAAGTCAAGTTGGCCTTTTTCAAAACTATGTAGACACTTGTCTGAAAATTAAAGAAGCAAGTGGCTTCCCAAGCAACTGTACAACCCCTGAAGAATGCAAACGCCACATCAGCGCTTACGGAGCAGCTGAGGGAGTTGAATTAGAACCCGAACAAATGCAAAAAAACCCCGGTCGTCGTCAGGTCGCCAAGTTGATGCTCAATTCAATGTGGGGGGAGTTTGGCCAACGTCTGGATAAGCTCAATGTAAAGGAACTTACCCACCCCCAACAGCTGGAAGAGTTTCTTAGCAGTGGAAAGCACAACATCCGCTATGTTTGTCCATTAACTGAAGAACGCGTCGAACTGCATTACAGAACAAAAGACGAAATGATCGACGTGGCGCCAAATCTGAACATCTTTGTGGCATGTTTTACCATTTGCCATGCTAGACTGAAACTGTTTCACACTTTAGATTTTTTGCAGAAAAGAGTCCTTTATTTTGATACGGATTCTATTATTTTTATTAAGGATGATGATCCTTTGTTTAATCCTCAAGTAGGTAAATATTTAGGCGAGTTTAAGGACGAACTAGGCGGTGGTAATATCTTGGAATTTTGTTCAGGAAGCCGTAACAATTACGGTGATTAGACAGATGCCGAAGAGGTAAAATGTAAGGTTAGAGGTTTCACCCTTAATGTTGAAGGGTCAAGGCAGCTTAACTATTCTATACTCAAGAATAATGTAATCAGCGAGGTGCTAGAACCCTGACCCATGTGGTGCGAGTGCGTTTTACCGTCACCTCTAGATCCAGTAGAACTAATCGAAATCAAAGAATCGCCCATGGCCAACAAACCACACATCCTAAGACAGCGATTATTTTTAGATTCTGAATGATATTTTTGTTAACTTTTTATTTTTGTTTTTCGTTTTTAACTTCTATTAACACCACGGAAAATATAAAACAGTGAAACTCCTCGAACAGCTAAAGACGCTTTTTTATAACACAAAATACGCCACACTGGCACACGGTGTAAATTAAAAAAATCGAACGAACGTTTGGTCAAATTAACCGCCACGGAACTCGAGGTAAGTAAAAACATTGGTGTTTGCAATGGAAGGTCAGTTTTATCTCACGCTTCCAAGGAACAGAAAAACAGAGTTGTGAGTTGAGTTTTATGTTGGCGTGTAATCTCTAATCGAAGCTCGTCTTTACATCTTCAGACTGGCGCGCCAGTTGCGAATCCCTGAGGAGGTGTGAACACCTCCGATTCTTATACCTCAGAATGCGGGGTTTCCACAACCCCGAACAACTTTTACACTACTGCCAAGAGTAGCGATGATGTAAGTACCGTTTTCGTTTCTTTTATTCTCAAAAGCAAAACGTTCATTGCTTAATACGATAACTTCAAAGCGAAATGGTCGTTAATTAGATAACATCCAATTTTACTCTTTAGGTTGACACGCCACATTAACTGATATGGAGTAGAACACCAACAAATATAAGTATCTTCAAACTACAAAAACTATTGGTGTGTATGTTCACTTCAAATCTTATTAGGTTATGCTACAAGCCTTGAAGAAAGGTTAAGAACATCGCCAAGTACCCCAACAAGTACAGGACCCATATGGTGCGAGTGCGTTTTACTGTCACCTCCAGATCCATTAGAAGTAATCGAAATCAAAGAATCGCCCATGGCCAAAAAACCACGCATCGTAAGACTAAGTACCCCAACAAGTACAGGACCCATGTGGTGCAAGTGCGTTTTACCTTCACCTCCAGATCCAGCAGTAATCGAAATCAAAAAATTGCCCATGGCCATCAAAACTACGCATCGTAAGACGGCGATTATTTTCAGGTTCTGAATGATATTTTTGTTACCTTTTTATTTTTTTATTTTTTAACTTCTATTAACAACACTGAAAATATAAAACAATGAAACTCCTCAAACAGCTAAAGACGCTTTTTTATAACAGAAAATACGAATGAACTTTACTAACACATAAACAGTCTGAACAGTTCAAATATAAAAACAAAACGACCTTGAAAGAAAAAATTTGACCAAATAACATTCAAATTTCAATGCTATGGATGCTAGATTGATCATCCATGTCAGAAACAGCATGTGTGCCTTTTCATGTCTTTTGATGAACAAGTGGACTGCGTTCTTCAGGAAGCGTTGAAGAGGGTTGATGAAATGCAATTGATGGAAGCATGGATGACTGAGATAGAAACAATGTTTCCCAACCAAAACATTTCTCACATTTTCTTCAATGCAATCAAATGGGACATGCCTGACTTTGAAAGTAGGGAAGGACCTGGTTTGCTTATGAAAGAACAGGAAAAGAAAGACTCGTAACAACTAATTATATTTTGAAAATAAATAAATAAAAAAGATACACAGCAACTGATATCGAGTCTATTTGTTGTTAACTGTAGAAGAAACTGGTAGAAGAAAAAGCAGAATTGAAAGTACCGTCCAACATTTGAGGGATGTTGCTACTTTGTAAAGTAGCAGCTCTTGAGCAAATACTCTCTACGCTATGCTGTGAGTACACTATTTTATCATTTATGTTACATTAGACCATGGTTAATTTTGCTTTCTTTGTTCAGGTAAATACATCAAAGAGGGCCAAGGCTGGAAGTTAACAAAAGAGGCTGTTGACCTTCATTTCATTTCGGTCTCACCAGGGAATGGAAAGACTGAATGGACTATTCGTCAATCACAAGTGACGTTACCATTCGGTCTTTCTTTTATGAATTATTTACCACAAGAGATCCTGGACATGATTTTGAAGGAAGTGAGACAGCCCCCGTCCCGACATTAGATGAAGTTCAGCTCAATTCACAAAGAGTTAATGGCGCTCCCAAAGTGCACACTGCACGGCACAGTGAGTGAACTTTTTTTATATGACCTTAATGTCGAGTGATAAGAGTTTTTACATTTCTTTTTGGACGTTATTTTAACTGTTTTGTATTTACCTTTCCATTGTGTTGGTTTTTAGATTGCAACCGTTAGACGTTTTCCCGCCTCAATTAGGAGAGAAGAAATAACGATGAAAATGAGAGGAGGGAATTCAGAAGGGCAATAATAAAGATGAAAGCCAGAAAGGAGGAAGATGACGATATAAGAAGGTGAGTTAAGTTAAAAAATGCATTTGATGTTGAAAGAAAACTAACCAAAAATGCTATCTGCCAACTGTAGCCCAATCTTTTGGTTTTCAGACTGGCGAAGCAATTGGGGTTAGATGAGGAGATCCTCCACCTGAGGTTCCTCTATTTGAGGATGCGGGGTTTTGAGAACCCCGCTCAGCTTTTTATGCTGTTGCCAAGAGGGGCAATGTGGTAAGTACCGTGTTAATTTTTTTGTCTTTAAAAGGAAACCTTGTTTGCTTAACATTAATAACTTCAGATGAAATTATTATTATACGAATAACACCCTTCTTCTCTATATCATTACTTTAGGCTAACAAACCATATTAATTGCGGTGGAGGAAGCTGACCCATAAACCTAACTATCTTCAAACCACTAAAAAACTTGGTGCGTATATTCTCTAAAAATGTTATAAGCCAATCTGTTGAAAAGGGCGGGGGAAAATATCAACCCTCAACCCAGAGACTTCACTCTGCTTGTTAGACGTGTCCTATTACAAAGGAAAAGCGGCTTTGATAATAATTGAGAATAAACCAGAATTCAATAAGTTAAAGCGGGAGCAATCTAAAATTGACAAATATTTAAATAATTGCATAGGAAATTACCGTAAAATTACCGCTTAAGTAATTACTTCAAACGAGCAGAATATCACCTTTATTTTTAAATCTCATATAAGCTTTTATTTTGTACAAATCTCAGACTACTACTGATGATTTGGCGGATCCATATAATACAACACAAAGTATTAGTCGTGAAATGCGGCAACTTGTACGACGGTTGCACCGTTCGGCAGGGGTAAAACACATCGTTGTAGAACAAGTTAGTGAGCTAGCTGCTCTACCAATGTATGTGCCCAATTTCAACGATAGAGTTTTACATCTTAAACACCAACTCAATATAAGTATGCGTTCACTCAAATATGCAACATATTGGTCTCACCAGCCTTTGACTCGCAATGATTGAGCGCTTTTGCAACCTAACGGTGCATGTCTTCACACACAGTAATAATAGAAAATATTTAAACAACAAAACCGTGTAGGTAAATTTGAAAGGTCCTAGTCCTGCTGATATTTTATTAATCGATTTCTGCTTCTCTTTGTTAAAAAACACTAAAAACGCACTTTTCAAGAAACAAATATAAATATTGATCAACTTTCACAAACAAAAATTGCTGATAGATTATTTTTCATCGATTTCATGTATCCGCGGTACAAAATCAGTCACAGTTATTTTCGTCATATATTGACATTATGTAAATAACAATGTCTTATAGTGTATATTTGTGTTGATTACTGAGTAAGAACACAGATGCGGATTGGGAAAGTAGGCTGATACACAACAAGACGTTGAAAAGAGTTTAGGAGGTATTACATTAGACATTAGATAATTGAGAGTTACCAATTTCCCAATTTCAACACTCTTCAAGGGATAGAGTCACTCCGGCTTTTGTAGGGAACATTTTCCCCGTAACTGGGCCCGTGTGATGAAATCTCAAGTGAACTTTCACATATCCCTTGTAATCAGTGACACTTACATTGAGTGTTATAGTGAATTCTAAAAACCTATTTTATGTATTTACAAATTAGGTGTTATAATTAAAAATGGTGCAACCATGAAAATAAAAATAAAATGATCTGTAATGAGTAATGACTCATATATTATCAGTTTCATAATAAACGATATTTTCCCTATATCGGCTCTTATTGATACAGGTGTAGCTGTTACCGCTATTAGAACAAGATTTCGGCAGACAATGAATCCGTTAAACTTTCTTCATGTGCATTAACAGATATTAAGACTGTTAGTGGAACACAATTGCCAGTCCTTAAGCACTTAACCATTCAGTTTACTATTCAAGACACTTTCAAAGACTGGGAAGCGGAGCTAAATATGTTTACACATACAGAGCAATGTCGTTTTCGAATGATGCTTAAATTCACTATAGAAGAAATGTTGTGCTTACATAAGCTTCTTTTTCTCAGAAGAAAAAACTTCTGAGTCCCTACCGGGAATCGAACCCATGACCCTCTGATTACCGTTCAGACGCTCTACCCACTGAGATACAGGAACTCACGTAGGGAACGGATCACTTAAGCACAACATTTCTTCTATAGTTTATTCCGAGCTGCAACTACTACTAATATGCTTAAATTCACATCAAAGTATTCAAACTCTGTAAATCGAGCTATCGGAGCACTAGCCCGGGTCACTGAGATCCAAAACACTCTGCATCAGTTCAACCAACTTACTAAGCAAACACTTTTCAAGGACACAGACCTTCCTCAGTTTACCTAGTGAAGTTACAAAACTTTTGAAAAGTGACCCAAACTTGTTCTACAAAGCAAAAGCTTTTGAAAAAGGATTTTCTGTAATGATAAAACCCATCGTTGACATCGAGCGTCATGGAAAGCATGTTGAGACTAGCATCCTTTTTACAATTCCGGAAATTGCCAATGTAAGGTCATTTTGTACTATAGAATATTTGTCACCTTTAAAATTCAAGATTTCGGAATTTTGTTATACGGGACCAGTCACTGAGAAAAATTTTGTTTTTATAAGATGCCCAAAATCTAGACAGATTACCACTGTACAGGCATTAGCCAAATGTTACCAAAATTCGCATGCTTTTCTCTGTCCACAAAACGTATTGCAAACGGCAACCAATACTAGTTGGCTGGGTCTCCCTTTCAACCCTGAGTTGCGGCTGACTTTCCCAAGCAATCACGAACCTTAATCCACTGTTGAACCTGGGAGGACGATATGTACTGGCAAAGACTAAAACAGACCTCAAACTGGGACCAGGAAGGACCATTAGAACATCACCATTCATGGCCTACCAATTGCCTTGCAACATAAGCTACAATATGATGGATGCTGGTCTAGGGAAGTGCCCTGCTCGTATACAGTTGACAGTGCCATTATTCACACCGCAACATCTCCAATATGTACCATGGGAAGAGGCAGCGGGTGACACAACACTTTTAGACCTACACCACAAGTCATTGGTAATATCTCCCAACTCCACTCTCAATGCTACTCGAGGCTGCTTAGCAGACACTTGATGGTCTTTTCACCAAACAGCTTCTCAAGGCAAACTCTAACATTGATAACCTCGAGGAAGTCAGTGACACTCCACTAATCAATATTATCGCTTATTGTGCTCTTGCCCTTAGCTTGGTCAACATGCTCGTCACCAATGTCATGTTATTTGTAGCAAAGTACAACCTCCAGTGTATCCACGCTGTTTCCAGAGACAATATGAAAATGAGAGGAGGGAATTCAGAAGGGCGGTAATAAAGATGAGAACCAGAAAGGAGGAAGATGATGATATTAGAAGGTGAGTTAAGTTGAAAAATGCATTTGATGTTGAAGGAAAACTAACCAAAAATGCTATCTGCTAACTGAAGCCCGATCTTTTGGTTTTCAGACTGGCGAGGTAATTGGAGGTAAATGAAGTGATCCTCCACCTCAGATTCCTCTATTTGAGGATGCGGGGTTTTGATAACCCCGCTCAACTTTTTACGCTCTTACCAAGAGTGGCAATGTGGTAAGTACCGTATTATTTTTTTCTCTCCAAAATGAGACCATCTTTGCTTAACATTAACAACTTCAGATGAAATTATGATCTGAATAACACCCTTCTCTAATTCATTACTTTAGGCTAACAAACCATATTAATTGAGGTGGCTGACCCATAAAAGTAAGTATCTTCAAACCACTAAAAAACTTGGTGTGTATATTCTCTAAAAATGTTATAGGCCAGTCTGTTGAAAAGGGCGGGAGAAAATATCAACTGCGAAAGTTGTAAAACATATTTTTTTAAAGTCTGTATCGACTTAAATTGCTGTTAATGAAAGTGAACTCGTGAATGACTCAATGTAATCGTTGTTATCGAACATCTATTTCTATTATGAGATAGAAAAAAAACTTTGAATCAAGATAGATTTAACAAGACCTCAACCCAGAGACTTCACTCTGCATGTTAGACGTGTCCTATTACAATGGAAAAGCGGGAACAAACCAGAATTCGATTAGTTAAGGAGGGAGCAATCTAAAATTGACAAATATTTAAATAATTCCATAGGAAATTACCGTAAAATTACCGCTTAAGTAATTACTTCAAACGAGCAGAATATCACCTTTATTTTTTAATCTCATATAAGCTTTTATTTTGTACAAAACTCAGACTACTACTGATGATTTGGCGGATCCATATAATACGAAACAAAGTATTAGTCGTGAAATGCGGCAACTTGTATAACGGTTGCACTGTTCGGAAGGGGTATAACACATCATTGTAGAACAAGTTACTGAGCTAGCTGCTCTACCAATGTATGTGCCCAATTTCAACGATAGAGTTTACCATCTTAAACACCAACTCAATATAAGTATGCGTTCACTCGAATATGCAACATTTTGGTCTCACCAGCCTTTGACTTGCAATGATTGAGCACTTTTGCAACCTAACGGTGCATGTCTCAACACACACGGTAATTATAGAAAATATTTAAACAACAAAACCATGTCGGTAAATTTGAAAGGTCTTAGTCCTGCTGATTTTTTATTAATCGATTTCTGCTTCTCTTTGTTAAAAAACACTAAAATTGCACTTTTCCAGAAACAAATATAAATATTGATCAACTTTCACAAACAAAAATTGCCGATAGATTATTTTACATCGATTTCATGTATCCGCGGTACAAAATCAGTCAAAGTTATTTTCGTCATATAAAGACATTATGTAAATAACAATGTCTTATAGTGTATATTGGTGTTGATTACTGAGTAAGAACACAAACGCGGATTGGGAAATTAGGCTGATACACGACAAGACGTTGAAAAGAGTTTAGGAGGTATTACATTAGACATTAGATAATTGAGACTTACCAATTTCCCATTCGCCTAATGGGCCTATTACAACTTTCAACATTTCACAAGTGTACATAAAAAATATTGACCTTCAGACTTAAACTGTTGAACGGCTCAACCAGTTTAAACCAGTCATCATCCGGGTATTTGTCCCTAGATTGTATATAATCAGGAGACGCCAGAGTTCGGTATCTTTTGCTTTTTGGCTTGCTGGGGAAACTTGCATAAGTTTTGAGAAATTTTTTTTATTGTAACATGGAAGTAAACAAGCAACAGTCTTGTTACATTTGCAACAGTCATCCCTCCAGTTGGAGTTATTATTCCATATTAATTTGTACAGTTGCCACTGCGTTCATGGTCGCAAACTCTTGCCCTTCGATTCATTCTGAGCCAAGATGGGTT
>JAOCNB020098106.1:0-11593 GCA_026546465.2 Palythoa caribaeorum | reverse complement strand
TTTTCCGCCAAAGTTGACTCAGCTTTCCATCCTCCCGAGGTTGGTAAAATGAGTACCAGCTTCTGCTGGGGGCTAACTTGCGATGGATTAGTGGCCATCCGCTTAACACTACAGAAACCGGAGATAAGCACCGGCTCCAATGGGCCACTTAGGCTCGTAAATCGATTTAGCTGACTTGGCTCAGATTATTGATATAACAATTTAAAATATCACACGAACCATATCTAATTAATCCATTCCGCAATATGCATTAAAACAAGTTTCTCAAATGTACCATAACTATGTGTTAATTACGAACTTCTATTGTTTCCTTTACTGTCACAGTCACTGTTACTATTACTGTTACTATTACTGTTACTGTTACTGTCTCTGTTACTGTCTCTGTTATTGTTACTGTTACTGTCACTGTTATTGTTACTGTTACTGTTACTGTCACTGTCACCGTTACTGTTACTGTTACTGTTACTGTTACTGTCTCTGTTATTGTTACTGTTACTGTTACTGTCACTGTCACCGTTACTGTTACTGTTACTGTTACTGTCACTGTCACTGTCACTGTCACAGTCACTGCTACTGTTACTGTTACTATTACTGTTACTGTCACTGTTATTGTTACTGTCACTGTCACAGTCACTGCTACTGTTACTATTACTGTTACTGTCACTGTTATTGTTACTGTCACTGTCAATGTCACTGTTACTGTTACTGTCAATGTCATTGTTACTGTTACTATTACTGTCACTGTCTCTGTTACTGTCACTGTCACTATCACTGTCACTGTTACTGTCACTGTTACTATCACTGTCACTGTTACTGTCCTATCACTGTCACTGTCACTATCACTGTCACTGTTACTGTCACTGTCAATGTTACTATCACTGTCAATGTTACTATCACTGTCACTGTCACTGTCACTGTCACTATCACTGTCAATGTTACTATCACTATCACTATCACTATCACTATCACTGTCACTGTCACTGCACTGTTACTGTCACTGTTAACGTTACTGTTACTGTCGCTGTAGCTGTTCGTATTTACTATTACAATATCACTGCAACAGTTCCTTTTGAGAGGTGTGAGGTTAAAATGTCCATTACTGGTTGGGATTTTTTCGGCAACTGATTGCGGTCGTTAAAACCTTGGGACCATGCTTTTGCAAGTAAGTTTTGCAATTCTGATAGCACTTACCTAAAGAAGGCAGAGAAAAAACAGTTTTTATTCCCTGTTATAAACAAAGCAGATTAAAAAGTTACGTTTGCTTCGAGAAATTTAAGCCCAATGTACTTTGCAAATTACAACTTTAAGAGAATAGTGCAGCCCGTGCTATCATTGCGGACTTTTACAAAGTTTATATTTTATTAGAAAAATTGCCCTTATTCAATCTGAAGATGTTCTTTTTGTTTTCAGCATGAATTATCCTGATCAAATCAATTTGACGTTACAGGACCCGACAATAGCTCAATAGCAAACACTTCCTTGGACGTTAAATATAGTATTAATCATCATCACCATCACCAACACCACCACCACCATCATCATCATCATCATCACCACCATCATCATCGCTATCATCATCACCACCATCATCATCATCTTCTTCATCATCATCATCATCATCATTATTATTATCATTATTATTATCGCTATCATCATCACCACCATTACCGCATCACCATCATCACCATCATCATCATCTTCATCATCATCATCATCATCATCATTATTATCGCTATCATCATCACCACCATTACCGCATCACCATCATCACCACCATCATCATCATCTTCTTCTTCTTCTTCATCATCATCATCATCATCATCATCATCATCATCATCATCAATTATTTTTGATTCTGGATCGATTCCTTTGAATACGCATCATCACCTGCTCAAGAACTTTCACAAACATTACCGAGGTTTTCACCAGGCTATGAAAGCATGGAGAACATGTTTTTATTTCTTTTGTAGAACTTAACAAAGACAAAGAGAAAGACGACATACGAAACGCGCCTTATATAGTTTTATTACTTTCACATTTCACAACTTGGCGACAGCCAAGCGTTATTTTCGTTCTTCATAGCGCTATGCAAGCAATCAGAACGCAGTCAGTACTGTCCGAATTATCTTATTAAAACTAATGGACAGGTGTAAAATGTTGACAGAATGAACGACCCATATCATGCAGTATATAACAAGTTTTTAGGGTCAAATCAAAAACTCTGTAGCTTGACTGGTCAACTGTGGAATATAATGTGGATCACTCGTAACACGAAATTAGAAACTATAGTCGACTGCATAATAATGTTTAAACTTACTTTAGATTGTTCAACTTGCCCTTTTATAGGCTGTAGATAGACAGCTTCCCATTTGTAACTGAGCTTTGGTTCATTCGCCTCCGAATCACTCATTTCACAGAGTCTTTTATTTGTATCGTAGTTCACGCTGCTACAGACCGCAACTTCGTGCAGGCAAAACAAAATGCATTCCGTCACACTAACTCCAAAATATTCTTTATACCTGTGTCCTTCCAACACGTGATGGGGCACACTGTGAAAATATGCCGCCTTCTTCTCAGAATTTGCGACTTCTTGATGAATTGAAAAGATGAACGCAAAAAACCACTTTAGTGACATCCCTTCTTGCTACATAAATTCAAACATTATATAGCTGTAATAAAAACAAATAATCAAAGCAGTAAATTAAATGCTATTGCAAACGAGACAGTTTAGAAAACTCAAAGCACTTTTAAAATTTTCGTAACAGCTTGAGCTGAAGCTGCAAAACATTTTTAGACGTATCTGAAGGTCGCAGCTGCTTGAAATTCAGGTAACAGAAAAGACATATTTTTAACATACAATTATCGGTGAAAAAGATAACTGCTTTCCAAAAGCTCTTTTCGTGTGGTGATCTGGATAGAGGCACTAAAAATAAGCTGTTTTTTACATGTGAAAATATTAATTTTTTTATTGAGGATCAATATAGGTATTTTATGTATAATGCCTTCTTTGTGGGCAACAAGATCTGAAGATCGACGCTTATCTACGGTTTCTGTAGTGATAAGCGGATGAGAATTATTGACTTCCCCTGGACGGCACACTACTCCATCGCAGGTTAGCACCAAGAAGTTGAATGGTTTAAAACAAATCGGTAAAGTGCCTTGTTCAACGACACAACACAGTGGTCAGGCAGGGGTTTAAACTCACAACCTTATGGTAACCATTGTACTCACACGGAAACCGCAGGGTCAATTCGCTGTCAACACATAAAATGACAAGAAATATATTACTTTTAACGAAGTTAAAGTCTTAGAATTAGATTTTACCTTTGTAAATGTGGTTTTTCATGAAACGACTTGAGCTCGTATTTTATGACCGCAGACTGACAGACTCAGAAAAAATTGCAGATTTGCAACCCAAATTTGCACCAGACAGCGAAATACTTTACATAATCAAGGTAGAATAATATATCAAGATCTGATATTACCAACAAAATAAACGCTGTGACTTGATTCGGGTTTGAATCAGTTGATTTTTCTCACCTTATCGCGGTTGATTATTCACACGAGCCTCATAAAGCTTTCAAAGTGCCACTCGCTCCTTTTATTGTTTTATGGACAACCAACCATTTTGAAAGTAGATTGCAATAAGATAGTTGTCGGAAACCATTAAAGGAGCAATGTATTACCGCCAGTTCACTAAAACTAATCAGCAAAAAGGTTTAATTATATAATTAGTAGTTTTTATGTAGTTCTTTCAAGTTTTATATTAAAAAAAGCAATTTGAGATTCAGCTGAAATTTTAAACGAACTCAAAAAAATTCACCCAATATTGCTACTTTTAAGCAAAATCTGAAACTTTATCTTCTATATCTTCCATCTTTATTATTATAGTTTTCTGATTATGTGTCATATATATGCCGGTGGCTTTCCGCCACGACATTTCAATTAATCGACGTGTAACTCAATTTGTTTTGGAGGAAGACGGTTTTACAAATCGGCGGCGTGGTTTCTTTTGGGCTTCCTCGTCATATTTTTTATTTCCTTTCTTTTTTTTCTTGTTGTTTGCAATTTGTCAACAAGTTAGTGCTGCTCCAATAATTTCTAAAGTAAAACATTTCTGTAAACTGGTATCTGTAGTGTCAGTTTAGTATCTTGCTACATAACTGAGCTGCGTGTAACATTTCTTGGTTTGTTGAAAGTATATAAACTTACATTACACGCTTTTCTTTATATTATAAAGAACAGTACATTTTTCCAAGGCTCGTTTTTAATTTTTTGGCGACTTCAATCTTCAATTTTTCTTCTTTCTGCAATCCGTTTTTTGTACTGTTGAATTTAGAGGCGAACCACAAACATATTACAGTGAATCTTTTTATGTTTTATATTGTCGTTGCGAAGTTAAATCAGTCATATTTTTCGAACAGAAAAATTTTCCCAGTTATTGAGTATCAGCCGAGCATAAATTTTGATAAATTTGAGCCTTGTTGTTCCTTTAAAAAGCATGTAATTTTTATGTAACATTTTGTCAAGATTTGGTTTAAGAAAAGAGCTTGAAAACAATCAAAGCAAATATAAAATGAAGAACAAGAAACCTTTTTGAGATAATTATGTTGTGATTGTCATACGGTTTCATCTACCGCTTTTTAAAGTGAAACCAGATCTAACTGTTTAAATCAAACAAATCGAAAAGATAAAAATGATCGCTTTTTGTATCCATGACATCTCGATTTCGATCAAATAGCAGATGGTATAAATACATTTTTGTATTTTAAAGTAGGATTTTTACTACATTTTATGTATCTCCCTATCTTTTATAACACGTCACTTTTTCGTCAACAAGTTTTGGAACTTAAAAAAACTTTATTGAAGTTTAAATTTTGTTAGTTTTTCGTTATTAGGTGGTGGATGTGATCAGGTCCTCCAATCTGCGCAAATTTTATGTGCGTCGATCCGGAGAATTTATTGAGTCAAATCCGAATCCTCGATAGTTTTGGCCGAAACAAGAACAAACGTAACACATTGAGGCTTTCATAGACTACGCTTTACCAATGTCATTCATCCAGTTTGTCTAAGGGGAGATTACAGTCAAACGCGGCATTTTGGTCAAATTTCCAGACATATTGGCTGATATCTCAGTGAATATCTGGAAATATCCAATTCCCATTGTTTATCCTGTAGATCGGTAAATGAGAAGAACTAAATAGATTTTTTGTTGAGGTTTAAGCGGCGGAAAACTGAATTGTTGGCGAAAAGGTGTTTTTAGAGAAGTTTTAGATTTAGATAATTTTAGGGACGTTTGAAAATTGTTTTTAATACGAGTTGATATTTATTAACCCTTTCAGCCCCAGGCAGTTTATTAACATGTAACTTCTCCTTACATACCTCAAACAACTGGTAATGAGAAATAAGGAATTGATCAAAGTGAATAAGCTGTGGAAGTTGAAAAGCCAAATTCTCCCAAACTGCTCATAATGAAAGTATGGAGCTGCGTTGGGAGAATTTACCAACACATCATTTGTCGTGCTTGGGGCTTAAAGGGTTAATAGACGGATACCAAACCGTCTCAGGCTAACCAAAGCTACACCTTTCATGTATTAGGAGCGATGGTTTGGCATCTGTTCTCAAATCTTTTTCTTTCCCAAATTCACTTTCACTTTCCTTTACTAACTGCCTAAAATGTGACTGTAATTCCCCCCTTAAGACAAAAACAATAAGAGGATTACACATTTTGCATTATGCATTATGCGCAACCTGTTCGGCCTTCTGAAACCGATCTGTCGCATCTGAGAGATTCGTCATTGGCTAGAATAACGCTTTGAATACGAAATCCGCGCTTCATATTTGGCAAAATCCAATTTCGTTACATTTTTTTGGATCCACAAAGCCGCTGCAGTTTTCGCTGAAATCGGAAATCTGAACCGATTTTTCGGCCGAACATAGCAATCTACGATCGACTAATTTGGCCGAAAACTCGGTTTGGATTTTGGATTTCAGCAAAAATTTCAGCGGCTTTGTGGATTCAAACAACGTAGCAATCCTTTCACCCGCTATTTACATCAAACAAAACGGCTCAAACCTTTTCAATGTGTTCACTGTTTCCTTTATTATCAAACTCCATCATGTTTTACTTCACGCTGCATTGATCCTGTTTAGTCAGCTATGAATTATATTTCGCCATTTTAACTGTTTTAACAGTTTTAAAAAATCTTAGTGAACTTAGTCCCAAGCCAAATATTCTTGCTGCGGTGGTTAGTCATGCAGCTTTAACAATTACGTCATTATCAAAGTTTAATCTCACTAAAAAATCAACAGGGAAAGACTGAAATAAATGGGCTTCTTTGGACAAAGCGCGCCCCATATAAGTAAACTTCCATGCCTCGCTTTCCAAATAAGGAAATTTTTCTTTCCCAGAGCTTAATCAGTTGGCGGTTTAACCGTATATGAAATCAGCTCTAAAAACAGTTGTCACGTGATATCAAATCTGACGTGTTGATTGGCTGATACTTAGACAACGCCCATGTATTTCCAATTCTTCCAATTTTTTAGTTGGGTTGAAACTTTGATAATGACCAATGATTTTAGCGAACTGACCATCGTGGCAAAAAAAATTGTCAGAGGACTAAGTTCACAAAGATTTTTAAAACAGTTAACATTTACTGTTTTTCTCATATAAAAAACGTGTACTGATCCGAAGACAGCAGGATTCTCGTAAACGGTTGTTTGCAACTTTTTTTAGTTGTTCTTTTAAAATAACTGTGAACAAATCTCTGTGTGCACCCCTGGGAAGGCGTAGATTTTCTCCTCCGCGTGTTTTATAGTTATAGTCTTCAAACTCCTATCTTGTTCAAAAGTGTTGCGTTTACTTGCTGCTCTCTGATGGATACGCGAAACCTGTAAATCATCTCCCAATTTAAAACAACTTTTCACAGACATTTTCTTAGATAGCGAACATGACTAATCTGGTCATTTGATATTTATGCTACCAAATATGGTGTTGTTTGCACTGAAGCTAGATCAGGTTGCACTCTGTTTGGCTATCTTAGAAAAGATCTATGAAGCTGCTTACTGGACCAGTATATAACCAAAGCTTTTCGTGTTCCTGTCGCCATTTTCTGCACCCCACGCAGCTCGGTTTCCACAGGAGTTTTTCGTATGAAAAGTACTTCCGAAACCAACAAATGAATCTGGAGTACTACACCCACTTTCTTGATTTCCCAGAATTCCAAGCCTGAGTGCCATCCAAGAAGGATCACCATTGTTGAATCCTTCACGGTTGCAATAAAGTTGAAGAGAAGGGTCTGGAACTAATGAGAGCCAGTTTGCGCGACCTAGATTGGTGGACTGGAAACTATTTTTAAAAACAGCCAATAGGGAACTGGCAGAGTAATTGATACCCATCCACAATGAAATGTTATTTGTTTTCATTCCAACGCAGAGCCGTGAAAACTTTGCGTTCCAAAACACGGGGCTTTTCGATTCTTCTGAATCAAAAGCACTTGCTGCACCATGAAGATTAAAAGGTTCCTTGTTTGTCCAGAAACTGGATTCATACCTAAATGTGTCCTAAAAGGATGACACTTTGCCGTGTTAGTCAATATGAAAATCTGTTAAACGAACTGATATTATTAAAATCAACAACGAAAACTTTCATTGATAATCGTGGGTTTGAGGCAGAGAGAGATAATATATCATACATTTTCGTCCTTTTCTCTCATCTGTCGTTAAAAAATATTGGTTATATACCTGACTAGTATATATGGGTTACAGACTTACAGTCCCCCTCACGGTAAATAACTGTTTGTTTTTCAATGAGTGCAGATGAAAAAAAAACCCGAAAATCTATGAAAACTTTCATTATTATTCGCAAACATGCATGGGTTATCAATCTATTCTTCTTTATCATGATCATACACTTGATGCTATAAAATTATCGACTTGACACCAAGACGTAAAATTGAGTGGAATGAATAGAGCTTATATATAGAAGATTTCATTAGCTCGAAGTTGTTTCAAAATATTTTGTTTACATCGCTTCGTTTCGTGATTTGATCGTCTCTACTTCATTTTTCACTTTTAATTTAGCATAGTTTTTCGCTGGTGCATTTTAAGAACAATATGTGTATTTTTATTCTGTATATATATACTAGCTCTACTGGCGCCCTTCGGAAATGCAAATAAAGGCGCTTGAACCATAAGACACTGCCACACTGCCAGTATTATTGTTCAACTACTTCTACTACTTGTACAAGCTAGGACGGGCAGTAGATTTAGATCTGCGACTGTATTTAGCTTTCTTTGCGATAAAAATGAGCGGTCGGAGAGGGTAAGACTGGATTGAACATACTTTTTTAAAAACATTTTTTTATCTAGTTTGATACGTCGCAACCAATATGGTTGTTCAGTTACCTTGGATCCGTCAATTTTCATGGCTAGTGTCCAGGGTCCTCGGCCACAGTTGGGAATGTCAGTCATGTGACAGTAAACTCGCGCCGTACGTTTTTCGTCCCAGAACAACGGATAAATGCCTTCTCCAGAAAACCTGAGCAGACCGGACAGAAATAATGTTATAAAGAAGAAACGAGTTAAGGATGGCTTTATATAATAAAGCTATTTGCAACTGTAGCTGACAAACCCCGAATTCTACACAATCGTATTCTTTAATCATCGCATTATTCGTAACGTAAATTGATCGAGACTGTCTGTTCTTTCACGAATAGAGAATGTTACCTAAACATTCCTGAATTTTGTTGTTATTATTCTTGCTCTTCATGTTAATTTGATAACTATATTTTTATTAGTTTTACATATTTATAACGGCCTATATTCTGATTACTTTTACTATTATTTTCTTTAAAATTAATTGCACGCGTTTTGTCAAAGTTTTCTGCCTTCTATTCTGTCTTTGGTTGTGAGACTTCATTGTTATGGGTTTTTGTTGTTTTGTCGTACACACAAAGTTGCCTCATACTATACAAAGCTATACCTCAAATTGCAAAAATAACTTCGCAGTTTTTGTCTTGTGCAAAGTCTCCTTAAGTTATGCAAAGTCGCTTTAAGTCAAATTCAGTTGCAGAAAATCGCGCTAAGTTTCACAAAGACGTTGCAGTGGTTTTGTTCTGTTATTCTTTAATATAAGTCGCCTTGAATGGCCTAATATCGCTTTAGGTTACGGCGAAATGATCCCAGAGCTGGTCTCTACAGCCCGGTTTCCATATAATCGCTCCCGTCGCTACTATCGCCGCTGTCATCGAAAAACGTGTTTTGAGTATGTTTTGAGCGATGCTAGCGATACGGTGTTTCCACATGATCGCTGTTGTCGCTGAATTTCTTTACCTCCGTAGGGGAGCTTGAATCGAGTGACAATATTTGAGCGAGAATTTGGCGCTATTTTCAAAATGGCAGCGGATGCGCATGAATGTTTTCATGTACTACAGCTTCAAACATGCGTTATTCTTGTTCCTACTGTAATACAATGCAGGAGAAAAAAAAGAGCAGATAATTAGAAGGAAACCCCAATTTTGGATACGGGAGATATTCAAGAACAGGTAGAATTTCGGTACTTTTCACAAACTTGTACAAGAAATTCGACTTCGTGACACAAATCGACATCCTCGGAAAGTGATGTTTTAAATAAATAGATATAGATAGATAAATTCAGAGCATCTAACTTACACATTAAAAAAACAACTATATCGCGTTTTTTAGCATTATCAATACCTCGAACTCGGTCGCTACCGTTGCTACAAAAATTTTAAGTGGTTTCCATTAACAATATACGCCGTCGCTGCTGTCGCAACTATCGCCAATATAGAAAGGCGCTTGTCGCCGTTATCGCTCCCGTCGCTACTATCGCTGAAGAGCGTGTTTCCACATATCGCTACCGTCGCTGAAACACGTTTTTCGACGACAGTGGCGACAGTAGCGATTATATGGAAACTGGGCTTACGGGGCCACCTTACAAAAATTTATATGCCGTTTATCGCGCGATAGCACATGTTATCGCGCGATAGCATTTCATATCGCGCGATAACCGATTCTGGCACGCAATAATGAGTTGTGCTATCGCGTGATAAATTGCATATAAGTTCCTATTTATGTGATTGGCCCTTATGAGATACCGTAGGTCTCCATTGCATGATACTTACATTCCTTTTTCATGAAGCTCTGTGCAACTCTTAGGAGCTGGACCTGCAGTGTGAATCAGTTTGTAGTTTAGCACTTGAAATTAGACTAAAATTTTTAATCCACGGTTTTTTTTTATTGGCTGCTTCTTTGTACAAAGGACATTCGTTAAATTTTATATATTTTTTTATTGCGCCGGAAGTTTGACTGGTTTCAAACTATACACAACAACATGCAACAAGCGCCAACAAGTGCCAACAAGCGCCAACAAGCGCCAACATGCCATACAAACTGACTCAACTCGTTGGCCCAACAATGTTGTGTGTTGTTAGCCAGCAATGTTGTGTGTTGTTAGCCAGCAATATTGTGTGTTGTTAGCCAGCAATGTTGTGTGTTGTTAGCCAGCAATGTTGTGAGTTGTTAGCCAGCAATGTTGTGTGTTGTTAGCCAGCAATGTTGTGTGTTGTCAGGGCCAACAATGTTGTGTGTTGTTAGCCAGCAATGTTGTGTGTTGTCAGGGCCAACAATGTTGTGTGCTGTTAGCCAGTAATGTTGTGTGTTGTTAGCCAGCAATGTTGTGTGTTGTCAGGGCCAACAATGTTGTGTGTTGTTAGCCAGCAATATTGTGTGTTGTCAGGGCCAACAATGTTGTGTGTTGTTAGCCAGCAATGTTGTGTCCGTTTGTATGGGGATTTAGTCGTGAATTCACATGCTTTATCTCAGCTAAGAGTGTCTTGAAACCAAGACAGACAAAATCCACAGCGGGTTGATTTCCAAACCTCATTAATTCAAAAGCGAATAACTTTCTTTGAAATTTTAATTCAATTACTTGGCACATGCTATGACTGGTAGGTGTGAACCGTTATGTAAAAATTAACTCTTAGCATTTGCTATTTAAACTTAAGGATATCATATTATTTCCTTCAATCGAAATCACTTTTTCTTTGCAAACTTAATTCTCAACATTTACTGCAAGGAAACCATTCCCAGCTTCAATTCTGATCCATTGTACGTCAATTTTTTGAGCCGAAATTTTTGTAATTGCTACGCAACTCTTAGAATCAATTGTGATGCTAAATTATGAACCTCAAAATTAATCTTGAGAAACAAATAAAACTGCTATAATAGCAAAGCTTACAACATGAAAGTTCTTGTCGTCTTCTATCAAAAAACATTTTCCCGAGGAAGCACGGGCTTCGGTTTTTTTCTTACTTTCTTTGAGCCTCGCTGTTCTTATTAAGTTTGTTCTTAATAAAAAAAAGTGTAAATAATGTTATAAACGAAAGTAAATTAGTAAATATTTTATTATATGTACTGAGATTTACCCATTGAAAAGGCGCGAAATAAATTTGGTTCACAGGCTGGTCTAAGAACCCGACAGCCAATCAAATGGTGCGTATTGCTTTTTCCACGTGTGAGGAAAACGATACGTCCAATCAGGTGCTGCGTATCATGTTTTTTCACGTGTGAG
>JAOCNB020098028.1:0-11594 GCA_026546465.2 Palythoa caribaeorum | reverse complement strand
ACCAGTTGTCTCATTTTCTTTGAGATATGTAAGGAGAAGTTAGATGTTGATAAATTGCCTGGGGCTGAAAGGGTTAATCGTTTTCTGTTCACAAAGCTTAACGCATAGAAAACAAAACCTTGTTTGCAGTCCTTCTAGTTATAATTTCTGTATATTTTCGCGATATATATAACTAAAGAGTGTCTTCAAAAATACAAAACAATTTTTTAAAAGGAAATTCTTTCGCTTGCTTAATTTTATTTATTCCTGAGAAAACACAAAATTGCGCAGTAAAATAAATGAAAAGTTTTTTATTTGACTTTGTTAATTTTTTTTTGTCAAAATGTAAGATTCTTGCTTTAAGTTCAAAAACAATGTATTATATTAAAGCATTTTCCTAGAAAAAGAAAATTATTTAGTACTTCTACTTTAAGTTCTTGACGTATGACTCAAAATTTGAATTTCAAAAAATTAATGTCAATTATACTATAGTTACACCGTGGCAACTCGAATCCACGGTATTCGAATTCCGCCCTAACATGAACTAAAATTGATTTCCCTTGGACTTGTTTTATACATTCATTGTAAACTTATCCGCAATAAGTCGAACCTTCAATAAAACGAAATCCTGCCAACTCGAAGTGTTTTTTTGCTTCCTTCAGTTTAGGTACTTTTCTTTGTGATGTTATCCTTGATAACTTGATGTCGATTTTTACTTTTGCGGATTAATGAGCTATAACGCTTTTTACATATTTTGCATATTTACCACTTTTGAACATTCAGAAGAGCAGCTTACCACGTTTTCTTTGGTTTGTTGATTTTATGCTCTTACATTGCTAAAAACGTCAAAATAAAACATTTATAAGCATAAAACCCCCATAACTCAAAGTACTTTCAATCTCCCTCGGCAATTCAGAGTAATCGGAGTTCAACTGTAGTATAATTGTTAATGATAAAATAAACTACAAACTGAACTTTAGAATCAACAACTAAATTTTTATTTTAACCGAAAACAAACAACCGCAATTAGCATGATCTGTTTTCAAAGTATACTGCAAGAGAGATTCTTTCTTAGTCGGAAGTGAGTTTATGATAATGGTGTCAAATCTCAAGCAATGGCCAAAGCTGAGCTACGTCCTGTTGCGAGGCTAAGAAGGTCATAATAAGAGACCGGGTTGAAAGTCGCGAGTGATTACTTAAAGAGATAAGTATGAAATGCGCAGATAGATTAAAGTCAGTCAATCATCTATGTAGTCGCGGCTCAATGCTCCGTGGGTCTGCAAATTCTTGCGGTTATCTGTCAATATATATATTTATATTTATTCAAAATGAGTGATTACTTAAAGAGATAAGTATGAAATGCGCAGATAGATTAAAGTCAGTCAATCATCTATGTAGTCGCGGTTCAATGCTCCGTGGGTCTGCAAATTTTTGCGGTTATATGTCAATATATATATTTATATTTATTCAAAATGAGTGATTACTTAAAGAGATAAGTATGAAATCCACAGATAGATTAAAGTCGGTCGATCATATATGTAGTACCGGCTCAGAGCTCCATGGGTCTGCAAATTCTTGCGATCGCATGTCAGTATATATAGTTATATTTATTCAAAATGAGTGATTGGCTTAAAGAGATAAGTATGAAATGCGCGGTTAGTCGATCATATGTAGTATCCGCTCATAACTCCGTGGGTCTGCAAGCTTTTGCGGTTACATGTCAATATATGTATTTATATTTATTCAAAATCATCAGAATATTATAAAACTTTTGTACTTATACAATGTTATAAAGGAATATGATTAATAACAGATTTCACTGTTTACAACAAAAACATTAAAAAAATTACTAATGAGTAGTGTTATTTAATTTTTACTCTAATGGTTAGGCAGTTTAAAAAAAGAAGCCACTAGATTTAAGACATTTAAATTGCCTTTACTGTATTAAGTTGAGCTATAAAATAATAGAGATTCAGAGATGCAGAATCAGAAAACAATTGCAAAAAAATTAAAGGAGCAGGGGTTTTGAAGCTGGACCCCGTGTTTAAAGTCAATCAACCACGCCACCGTTAATTCGCAGTGCCAACGTTAAAATAACTTTTTCGTAATAGACATTTACAGAAAAATGTTAGTTTTCGGCGTGGAACGAACTTATTAGTTCTGAGTGAATTGTGGTGTAACAAAACTGTTAAATTCTCATTTTTTCCCCTGAATACATTTCATTCGCGAGTTATTGCAAAATTATTTTTTTTACCGGCAGTCTGAAACTACAAGGTTCATTGTTCAAACGCTGTTTTCTCGGTTCCAGTTCCTACAAAAATGAGGGTTGTAAAAAATATTAATGCTCGCTGATTTTTTGTTGTTTTGCCACGAAATTTGGCACAAATATAGAGAAATACTAAAAAAACAAAACTTTTTATTAATCAATTTCTGCGCCTCTCGGCTGAAAATATTTGCAATTTTCTAGAAACAAATATCAAAAATGACCGGCTTTCACAAACAAAAATCGCCGACAAGGTCTTGATTAGCACACTTTGACGAAGTTAAAAAGATAACAAACACTTGCGGGAGTTAAGATCTGAGCTACCGTTGACTTCATAAAGCCAAAAATTGAAATTGACTTTAGAGCGTCAGTTCGTCCTTACGATAACAAATATATCAAAATAATCTAAATATTCATTTAGAGAATTTTATAAGCTTTCTAGTGATATATAGTTTATGGGTCTGTAATAAATATCAAACGAGATATCGCATGAAAACTAGAAACACTGTTCAAGGTGTTCAGTAACACTAAGGGAATATTACAGTCATCGTTCCTAACACATGCAAGGTGTAGCTTTGGTTGGCAGACGGTTTGACATTCGTCCATTAAATATCACCTCCAAAAACAGTTTTTAAACATCCCTAAACTTCTCTAAAAAAACAACTTTTCGTCAACGTTTTGTCCGCCGCTCGTCCACGTTACCCTGGGTACCAGAGGTCCGAGAGGGGTTGGGGAGAGGTCTCGCACCTCTGGTACCAAGGGTAGATCCACGTCGAAAAATCTGGAAATATTAAAGAGTTCTTTCTCATTTATCGATCTGCACGATGAACGATAGGAATAGAAAATTTTCAAATATTCATTGAGAAACACGCTTTTTTTTAATAAGAACCAGTAAATTTTGCCGAGGCACATTGTTCTTAATTTTTTGGCCGGATTTCAGCCTCAATTTGTTCTTAATTTGTTCTTACTTCTTTGAGCGGTTTTTATTAAAGATAAAACAAGGTATTGAAAAATGAAACGCCTTGTGCCACGTGTACTGCAAGGCTGAATTCAGAGGCGAACAGCCTTCATTGTTTATTGAGCAGTCTTTTTATGTTTTATGCTGTATCGCTAGGTTTTACTGAGTGAATTTTCTACCACAAAAACTTTCTCAGTATTCAAGCCTCAGCCTAAGCTTGTTTTTAAATTGTTCTTGAATTTCGGCAAATTTGAGCCTCGTTGTTTTTATGAAGTTGTTCTTATAAAAGAAGCGTGTATGAGCCAATATGTCTCGAAATTTGACCGAAATGACGTGTATGACTGTAATCCTAACTTGTTTTTAAATTAATTACAATAATACGTGGCCATGAGTTATGCATTTTAATGTAGAATTTAGACAAATATTCAATGACCCGTTCAATCAACAGTTTGACTGAAAACTTAATTTAAATTGGATTAAAACTTCCATAAATAATAAACGTTCTTTAAACTGCTATTTTTATAAAACTAGTCTCACAACAATGCAGGGGTTTAAAACGATTTAATTGCACTGTGTATGCCATAAAAATTAATTAATAAGACAAATTCAGTGATAGCGAAGTAAAATTAAGATGATAGCTTTGATGCTTGAGATAATTTCATACTAAAACTCAAGTTGTTTCTTAAGTGTGTTTGCGCAGATATCTGCTTTTAATAGGTGATACCGTTTTGAGTACTAGTTCTGAAATTACCAACACCGAATCAATATATGTCATGAAAGACTGCCATTTCGAAAGGATTTCAAAACTGTTTTCGCTTTTCCTTTATCAAATTTGCAACTATGAGTAAATTCGTTGATTCGTATAATTTAACCTGAAACCATCGTTAGATTAATATCGATTTTAGAAATCATGAATGATATTTCATTTAGCTGGATCTAAGTTTTAATATCTAAATAATGCTTCTCTTACTGGGACAAAGAAGACTGGAGATATTGTATCTCAATATGAATTTTAAGACCGGCGAAGCCACCCTTCCTTCCCATGACACTACGACAACCCTTCCCTCTTTCACTGTTGTAGGAAGCGGAAAATGCTAGAAAATTTACATTTGTTACGGCTATTAATCAACTTTGTATTTGGGAGGGGAAGTGATACAGTTTTTTTAATCCATATCTCTAGAGTAAGCATATATAACGAAAAATGTTTGTAGTTCAAAAAATCTATCGGAAAAGTATGTAATCTCCTGCCTTGTATTCACAGGCAAGAACAATAAAATAAAAGTCTACAATCATTCATTTCTTTACCCGGCATTTAGTTTTCTATGGCGAAGAAGAAAATAACACTGACAAACAGAAAAAAAACGTTACAACAAAAAGAACAACAACTTTATTTATTCTTTCATTGAAATATTTGTTGCAGAGTATATTAAAACAGAACTTTTAAAAACGCATGCGCCTATCTCAAAACAACTGAATATCTCTTAAGCGTCTCACTTGCGACACAAAAAAATGATTTATGCAGTATTCGTTTTTAAAAACAATTGCGTTTTTTAAAACTCGTTATGTTTAATTTGTTAAGTGAATTGTTAATAACACTAACTAACTCAGTTATTAAAGTTTGCGTATATTTGTTTAATTTGAACTAATTTATGTTTTTATCCGAACGTCATTGTATGAAAAAGTCGTCATCAGAAAGCCAATTCAATAAAATAATTTAGATAATTTTCGACTAGAATTAGGTCGCCATTTGTATAAAAAGGAAGCTACGAAGAGCAAAATCAAAGCATTTCGCATTAACCCAAGTTGAAGACAGAAAGTGAATGTGAACAAAGTTAACTCAACAGAAGAAAAACAAGATGAAGACATTGACTGTACTAGTCATCCTTGCTGTGGCACTGAGCTTAGCAAAAGCAAGACATTACAAAGGTAAGCCCAAAAAGCGGCTATTATAGTGAATCTGTGTTTCTTTTGTAGTTTTGTATTTTAGAAACAGTTTTTAGAAGATTATTCGATCTGTGTTTGATGCTCTCATAGTTTTAACCTTTTTCGTAAATTTTTCTACTATAAACTGAAAAGGAAAAGGCTTAAAATGTCCGGCTGAACTGTACTTCACTTTATTGTATCTGAGTATGTTAAATTATTAAGCGTGTGTTAAGAGTCTGTTAAGAACATGATAGCATTTTTATATTTTGCGTTTTTTGTGTCATCAGAAACGAGCGAGACCCCCGGCTCATTACACATTTATAGTAAATATAACAACAACAAGCAACGAGTTTGAAGTCATATTATTGTTTGGAAAAAGTGGGGAAAGCTCGCTCGAGTTCGAAGCCATATTGTTGTTTGAAATAGGCGGGAAAAACTCGTGCGTTGCAAAATGTTGACCGCCGCACTACAAAACGAAACTAGTGATGTATTTCGTTTAAAGTGTTTATATCGATACCATAACACCTTATTAACATAACTATAGTTGACAGATAAACATTGAAAGAAATGATATTTTAAATGTTTATCAAAACACCTCTGAGTATATATGTTTAAGATTATATTTTGACTTATGACAGGTTATTGTGCTACCAATCTGTGTTTGGGCTTTCTCTTGGACGAGTCCGGTAGTGTTGGAGCTCCAAACTTCGAGCTTATGAAGGAGTTTGTTAAAAATGTTACTAGTTCCTTACACATTGGCAAATATGGCAGCAGGGTCGGTGTAATAACGTACAACAGGATCCCTACCATTGACTGCAACTTCGACCAGTATTTGAGCAATGATAACGCAAGTGCTGCTATTGGTAAGTACATTAAACATTAACTTTCTAAGTTTTAAAGAATCAAATGATGTTAAGTATGATACAAATCCATATGGCTGAGTTAAAACGAGAACTCTGCTTTTGAACGACATAATCCTGTATTAATTTTCACAGTACACGCACCTTGTGTGGAAAATTTGTTTAAGTCGTTTAACATATGTTCCACCAAACCCGAAAAATAGTTCTTAAAAGCACTGGGTTTTCTGGATGCAAATCTATATCACTGACTTTATTTACTTATTTATCTATTCATTTATTTTTTCGTCTCTTTTTTAAATGACATTATCTCATACATTATTTATTTGTAGTAGTCAACCATGTTTTTATCCCTATTATAGTTTTATAAAGTACGTGAGAGGGACCATCTCGTATAAGACTTGCGGTTTGCTATGGTTCCCCTCGCCATTCTAAAAAACAGCTTTGTAAATAACTTAATTAATTTTTATTGCAAATAAGTCAACTTGAACTTGAACCTAATTAGTGCGGCATGGTTGGCGCACTGGTAAGACCTCTGCCTTTTAACCACAAGATACCGCATTCAAACCCCCGCTCAGCCAATTGGTGAGCATTTGTGTGACTTTCTTTTCCGCCAAAGTGATTTCTGTTTTCATCCTCCCGATGTCGGTAAAATGAGTATGAGTGCCTACTAACTTCTGCTGCCTGCTAATCTGCGATGGATCAATGTCCTGTCCAGGGGGAATCAATGAATTTCATCCGCTTTACTTTACAGAAACTGGAGATAAGCAACGGCACCAATGCGCCACTCGGGCTCGTAAATGGATTTAGTTTTTACTTAAGAAATTATTTCTTGGCTGCGCCGTACAAGATATGATAAAGAAACTGTTGAGTGTACTGTAAACGTTAATAAAACAATAGAGAGAGTTTTCTTTTAAGATTTGATATTGTATTGTTAGAATACAAATACCCTATAGTTTAAATTTAGTAATATTTGATTATGAGTGGAAAGTGATTTTGACGTATTTCTTATGTCTGTTGATTTCTCGTCTTTTTCTTCTTATTTTTGTTAGCCCTTTGAGAAGAAACATCTTTTCTTAAATTATTTTGCAAATATAGCTAGTAACAGTCAAATACTTTCAAACTATTACAATCAGATAGTGTCTTCTAATATTAAATACAATTTTGTGTGTTATAGATGCCCTAACGTACGAGGGAGGTAGCACTTGGACCGGTGAAGCCCTCACGAAGGCCAAGGAGCTGTTTATGAGTGGACCGCCCAACTGTACTAAAGTTCTTGTTGTTATCACCGATGGACTGTCGCAAGATTCAGTGTCTGGTCCGGCAACAGCTCTAAAAAATATGATGGTGGAAATCTTTTCTATCGGTGTTGGAAGTGCAGATCAATCAGAGCTACTTGAAATAGCTTCTGAAAATAAAACCGAACACACATTTATGTTGAATGACTATTCCAGCTTAAAAGGTTCAGTGGACACCATACAAGGCAAAGTCTGTCCGGGTAAGTAGATGTTTGCCGTTATAGACTAGCCGGTAGCCCCATATATATGGTTATCAACATGGTCTTGTATTCTGGAGTTTCTGAATCGAGGATTCTGGATTTCGATTTCCATCTACTTTAAATCAATGAAACAAAATCGTGGATCAGGGGATCTCGAAATAATCCGGAACATCTTATTCGAAATGTGACGACGATTTAAAAGCGGCTTTTTATGGTCACTTATTCACAAATGTATTTAAATAATATACATTAAAAACTTAAATATACACAGATCGTTCTTAAAGCAAAAAAATATTCTCTCATACAAGTTATTTTAGGTTTGCCTGCATTGTTAGCTTGCGTGGCTGCCAATTTTGAGCGTATTGTCTTTCAAAGTCTTTGTCTGTTTGGATGAGTACACTGAAGATGCTGTTTTGCTTAACCGCATACCAGTCAAAAAAATGCTGGACATTGGACGCCGGAATATCTTACACGATTGCGACAGTTGAACACTTTTTTTACGTAGCCATTTAGCGACAAATTCTTTCAAATGTTTAGTCGACCGTTTAACACAAAAAATTCACCTAGACAAAATTAAAATTTTGAGCAAGGGTGTGAATTAGTAATTATTGGTGAGCCGGAGCCAAGAAATCTAAACTTACTTTTTAATTTTGATGCAAAAATGTGTTTAGATCTTTTACTACTGCATCTCAAAAAAAAAAAACTTTGGAACGCTTTCCGCGCTTTTTTCAAATAAATAAACACTTTAAACACTTTCTAAATTTAACCTTAGGATTTTTCTTTTCAGTTCTATCATTTTTTTATTTCAATTTGTATTTTAATATTGTAAGAGCATCGAGCATTTAAAATGCTCCCAGAACGTTTTATCATTATGTATTAATCAATGTGTCCTTTGTTGAAACTCAGTGTTAATTGTCCATCGCGTATAGTTTATTGGGCACAGCGCCATTTATACATATATAATTGTTTTGAATCTTTCTTTCTCCCTTTTTTCTATCCAGAGCACAAAGACAAATTAGCAAAACAATGTTGCGAGTACTTGAAGGCAAAAGGGATGTGTATCTATCCGTACCTTTACAAACTCTGTGGAGACACGTGTAAGTGTTCTAATAAGGCATCCGATGAGAGTTGCGAACTGTTTGCTGAAGCAGGGATATGTCAATTCCCAGATTTTGCGCCATTTTGTCAGAAGACTTGCAACCACTGCCCCTGGCTCTAATGTAAGTGCGAAACTACAACTGTGTATTTCTAGTAGCAGTGTTGTGTAAAGCAATTAAAGTTCAATTGCATGGACAAAGCTGCGCACCTTATTCAGAATCGCTTGCCCTTACAGAAACCATAAAAAGCTGAGTAACAAGAAAGCTAAGATCTTACAAAAAAATATCAAGTTTCTTGAAAGGTTACGTTTTAGGAACAGGAGACATACAATACTTGATTTCTCATGTCGCAACAAAACAACACCTCATAATTAGGTAGTACAATATGTCTGTCGCACGTCCTTATTCATGTTATATCCCATAAATGAAATTAAGTAAATGAAAAGAAAAATAATTAGCGATTGTCTTAACGTTTCTAAAAGCCTCAAGAGCACATCGTTAACAATAAAATTCCACGAAAGCACGTTAGACATGAGGTGATATTACCTCGTTCCCAGGCTTTTCCGTAGAAGGCAGGTGGTGTGGTAAAAGTCCTGGGTACAACGGTGATAGATAGCCAACAAGGCGGATAGCACCAAGTCAGGTACTTTCACCTCATATCCAACAAGATGTGAGTGGAATAATTGTTGTTTTATAAACTTCATTCAATTCCGAAGAATTAGATACTGGGAAATTATGGCCAAATTCCAATTAATTCTTTTTCAATTTTACAAAACGTCCCGAAAATGATGTTTCCATATAAAGTCATACAATACATGAAATTGAATCAACTCATCAGAACGCTAAAAACGGAATAATCGAAGTTTAAAATTAAAAACTATATACAGAAGTGAGGGTAAAATTCACCTGATATGGTAAACTAATCAACTGTCTATCGAAAGCATGGTTTCAATCTCTTTAAGCTAGGACCTTGCTTTAATTGTAAATTTAGGTTTGTCTGTCTATTAACAAAATAAATTGGATTTATTTCAGATTTCTGTTGAAGAAAGCCACCATGACAGCCATCAGAAGCCTCTTGTACAAGCAAACAACAATATTTATCCCGCTTTGTTTGCGATTTTATCTATAACTATATGATAATATAATAATAACTATATAATAATATAATAATAATATAGATATATTTATCCCACTTTGTTCCCGATTTTATTTATACTTTATTAATGCTTAGCAGTCATGTGAAGAGAAACTCATTTAATAAAGAATGAAAACGTAATAGTTTGAAATTTTGTCTTAAACCGATTTTTTGTGTTTCTGAGTGTTTTAAGGGGGATTGGAGTCACATTTTAGAGAAAAGTAAAGGAGGATTTAGAATGGAAAAAAGTTGAGAACGGATGCCAAATCGTGGCTCCTAACAGATGGAAGGTGGTTAGCAGACAGTTTGACATCCGTCCATAAAATACAACTCCAGAATAAAATTTTCAAACATCCCTATATTAGCTAAAACTAAAATCTCTCCAAAAAATCAGTTTAAGTCCCTCAGTTTTTCTTTCACTTCGAAAAATCTGGAAATAATCAAGAGTTGTTTTCATTTATACCGATCCTCGCAACTACGGATAAGAATTAAAAATTTCAAATATTCACTGAGATAGGAGCCAAAATGTTCAAAATTTGATAAATATGACCTTTGAAACTACAATTCCCCTTTAATTTTCATTTGGCAAATAACCAATGAAATAAAATGTAATTGTAGTGAGAAAACATGGCTGCAAGAGGGACAACAGCCGCGGACTACACGGTTTGACGTGTGTTTTTCATGCCAGGAGTACTGGAAATAAAGAGGCGGACAACAGGCTGCAAGCCAACCGGCAGCAGTAATTGTCTTCTATGTTTTTTAGAACAAGTATTTTTCCATAAATGCATATGGATGTGTACTAGTTCAAAAGTCTAATTGGTAAAGAAGTAGAATGACCAACCCTCTTCCTAAACCCTTTCATCCTAGGCAATTTATTGACACTAATTTCTTCCTATATAAACAATAAGATTGCGGAGAAAATTATGTTTAAAAAAAAAATGCCAGTAGATAATTGCTCAAAAACCCCAGAGATCTAGTTGGGAATCGAGGCTAAGACCTCCCGTATCTCAGGCGGATACTCTACCACTGAGCTACAAGAGCTTCTACTGGTAAGCGCGAGTTGATTTAGTGATATAATGTCAACAAAACAGCTTCCCGTGGGTTGCTATCACACCCAATGCTGAATTGATACTAGTTAATCGTGTGGCTGGCTTACCGAATAATAGTGAGTAAATTGTCTTTTTTTATAATAGCTCAGAGAAACACCTAAGCTCTTGTTATTGGGGAATCGAACGCAAGACCTCCATTACCGCGTAGAATATACAAAGCCAGTTCATACAGTGATATTTGTTGTTATTTCACCATGGCCTGTCAGCTGACAAAGTTTGAAGTATTTCGATTTCTAAAAGTGATATCTATATTTGATATTTACAGACAGGTGCACTTGTATTATGTCTTCGTTTTAATGGCGAGTATAAACAGGTGACTTCATTGTTAAAAATCACAGTTTTCTTAACCTTCGGGAATGATATTTTTGGTGGGGGGACGAAACCCAAGAGAACTCGTTAAGGGGAACACGTCCCCGCTGTTTTTTGGTTTTAGCCATGTAAATAAAAAGCTCAACAATGATGTTAAACCAGTCTTGAATCACACTTTTATCTTCCTCAGATCAGAACCAATTAGGGAAGTTCTTTTAATGATACAATCAATGTAGTAAAATTTAGAATACAATAAATGATGAATATACATAAAAAAATTGAAACTGGCACACAAACTCTTTCTGATTTCACATCTGTGATCTTTTATTTCTCTTGCCATAGTTTATTGTAAATTATACACGTATCCATACGCGCTTTTTTTATTATAGGAACAACTTTATAAGAACAACTTTATAAGAACAACTTTATAAGAACAACGAGGCTCAAATTTGCCAAAATTTAAGAA
>JAOCNB020097998.1:0-11594 GCA_026546465.2 Palythoa caribaeorum | reverse complement strand
TATCTATCTATCTATCTATCTATCTATCTATCTATCTATCTATCTATCTATCTATCTATCTATCTATCTATCTATCCCGCAAACACCTTTCCCACTAGCTTCTCGTTTACTCTTTCTCTTACTATCCTCATTTCACCCTTCCAAACTTCGTACTTCGTACATACGCAACTAGAGAAATGAATTGAAACAAAGTTTGTATAATACAGTGACTTCATCACTTTTGAAATCGACGGCAGCAATCCAGAAGGTCAGCTATAATTCTTAATAAGAGCATCTTTGATCATTTATCTTAACTGTGTTGAGTTAGGCTAAGCGATCAGCACTTGCATTTCCCGCCACTGTGACTTGGAATCGAGCATTGGCTTGGATTTCGCTTGTGGGATGAGAATTTACACTGTCAATCTGATCCTGAGAGGTTTTCTTCCTTACTCCATTTTTCCTCCCTCTCCAAAATTGACACAAAGTTAAAAAAAGCCTCGCTCCTGTAGTAATTACGGAAAATTGCGGCAGTAACCAGTTCACTTCAAGGATAAGGCTATTAAAAAATCTAAAAAATAAATCGAACTCATAATTTTAATGTTTTAAGAAGGAACAAATTATTGCCCCTGAGTGTGAAAGTTTTCCAACAGCTCAAACAGTAAATTAACTATGCATATTAATGTAATTATCCATTCCCAATAACAGAAAACAATCTTGTATAAAAACGTTATCCAGTGGACGAGCAGGCCAAACGGTAGTTAAATCACTCACGACTGACTGAGGCATTTTAAACCAAACCTTCGTCAACTGTAAATTAATCTAATAGCCTATTCCTAATAATTTTCCCGCATTTCAACATCTATATGAAGAAAACCGGATTTAAGATGTAATTGAGTTAACCTATCTTACTTTCACCGTAGATACTGTGAAAAGAAAAATTATGGAGCTTGACGAAAAAAGAACATTTGTGAGAGCATCTTTGATGTTTGCGATATCTGGAACTCTAAACTTGAGAAATGGGCAGCTTAGATGTCTATTCGAAGAATGTGCTGCGATGTCTTTGACCCTTGGCGATAACTCTACTTTCATTGTTGCAACGGAATGCTTAGCTGAAATATGGTATAGACTTTCCGAATTCGAAAAATCAAAAGCATATTATAATGATGTTTTGAACCATTGTAAGCAGAATGGAAATAAGGAAAGAGAAGGATTTACCTATAGTAATCTTGGTAACTGTTGTTATTCACTGGGACAGTACGATAAAGCAATAGAGCATCATAAAATGCACCTGAAAATCGCAAGGCAAATCAAAGATAAAGCAGGAGAAGCAGGTGCCTGCTTTAATCTCGGTACATGTTATCGTTACCTTGGACAGTACAGTAATGCAATTGAGCATTATGAAATGCACGTCAATATCACAAGGCAGCTCAAAAATAATGACGAAGAAGAAAGTACCCACGGCCTTCTTGGCGTCTGTTACGGTCGTCTTGGACAATACGATAAGGCAATAGAGTATCATGAAAAACACCTGAAGATTACAAGGCAGACAAAAAACGTGGAAGGAGAAGGAAGTGCCTGTGGTAACCTTGGTAACTGTTATTATTTTCTGGGACACTACAATAAGGCAATAGAGTATTATGAGAAACGCCTAAAGATTACAAGGCAGACAAAAAACAAGGAAGGAGAAGGAAGTGCCTATGGTAACCTTGGTGACTGTTATTATTCTCTCGAACTGTACGAAAAGGCAATTGAGCATTATGAAATGCACCTCGACATCTCAAGGCAGATCAAAGATAACACAGAACAAGGAGAAGCCTGCAACAAACTTGGTAATTGCTATTATTTTCTGGCGCAGTACGATAAGGCAGTGGAGTATCATGAAATGCACTTGATCATTGCAAGACAGACCAAAAATAAAGGAGGTGAAGGAAATGCCTATGGTAATCTTGGTAACTGTTTTTACTCTCTCGGACAGTACGATAAGGCAATAAAGCATCACGAAAAGCACCTTGCCATCGCGAGACAGACTGAAGATAAGGCAGGGGAAGGAAGTGCCAATGGTAATCTTGGTACCTGTTATGACTCTCTCGGACAGTACGATAAGGCAATGCAACATCATGAAATGCGCTTGAATATCGCAAGGGAGATCAAAGATCAGGCAGAAGAAGGAGCTGCCCTTGGTAACCTTGGCAGCTGTTACGGTTTTCTTGGACGTTATGACAAGGCGATAGAGCATCATCAGCTGCACTTGAACATCACAAAGAAGATTAAAGATAAAGCAGGAGAAGGACGTGCGTCTGGTAACCTTGGTAGCTGCTATTTTTTTCTTGGAAAGTACGATAAGGCAGTAGAACACCATAAAATACAATTGAATATCGCAAGACAGATCAAAGATAAGGTAGGAGAAGGACGTGCTTGTGATAACCTAGGCGAATGCTTTCGCTCTCGCGGACAGTACGATAAGGCAATAGAGCACCATGGAATGCAACTTAACATTGCAAGGGAGATAAAAGATAAGGCAGGAGAAGTAAAAGCCTGTGGTAACCTCGGTGGCTGTTATTGCTGTGTCGGAAATTACGATAAGGCAATAGAGTATAATGAAATAACGCTGCGCATCTCAAGGGAGATCAAAGATAAGACAGGAGAAGGAAGTGCCTGTCGTAACCTTGGTGACTGTTACGCCTTTCAAGGAAGGAACGAGAAAGCCATGAAGCTTCTTAGAACTTCCATAAAAATTGCAAAGCAGACAGGCAGTAAACAAAGCGAGGCCTATGCTTTATACTCTATGGGTAGGTGTTATCTTAACAGTCAACATTTTGACCAAGCAGAACAGTTTCTGAAAGACAGCTTACAAAGGTTTGAAGATATTTTTCAAAACACACCCCAGCAAGATGAAATGAAAATATCGTTTCGGGACACCTTTTTGCATTGTTACAATTTGTTGGTCGAGGTTCTTCTTCAGCAAGGAAAAACAAACGATGCTCTTCTTTATTCTGAAAGAGGGCGAGCACGAGCTCTTGCTGTACTCATGTTATTAGCGTATCGTCTCGATCAATTTCCTAACAGGGATACTTTATTAGATATGACAGATATTCGCAAAGTAGTGACGAAGATGCAAAGTACTGTTTTATTTTTAAAACTACAAGAAGGTTACATCTATACGTGGATTATACAGCGGGACGGGTGCATACAGTTCATGAAAAATGCCACTGTTAGCTCAACGAAAACAAACAGCGCTCCGAATGAAGACTTTACTTTGACTTTAATCAAATTGTTAACTTCCGACCTCCGCAATTCAATTAATCGAGAAACATGTGAAGATCGTTCTCTTCAGTTGCTTTACTTGAATACAGAAACTAGACATAGCGACAAAACATCCATTTTGGTATCTTCGAGTGTCGTCGAGAAATCGCATGAAGATTCAATAACTATAGGAAGTAGTACAGAAACCTCGGATGCAAGCCTTTTGTACCGAAACATCTACATAGAAGAAGATGATGAAGAAGAGGGGAGTGAAAACAAGCTACTTCAAAATGTATATCAGGTTATCTTGAAGCCTGTTCGACACCTTATCGAAGGAAAAAACCTTGTTATTGTTCCTGACGGTCACCTTAATTTAGTTCCCTTTGCAGCTCTAATAGATGAACGTGGACACCATGTTGCTGAGTCTTTGCAAGTGAGGATTTTCCCTTCACTAACCACAGCAAAAATGGTCATAGAAAACCGAGTGCAGCAGGATGGTAAGGTAATGCCTTTGATTGTAGGAGACCCTCAGTCAGGTTCCTTACCAAGATTACCATGTGCAGACAAAGAAGCAAGAATAGTTGCTAAACTTTTTGAGACTGAGCCTCTAATAGGAGAAATGGCCACGAAAGAGAATGTTCTTCGCAGTATTGAGAATGCTTCGCTGATCCACATAGCAGCTCATGGAGACATGAAAAGGGGAGAGATCCTTCTCGCTCCCAACCCTACAGATGCTACTAACTCGACAAGGCCTAAAAGAGAAGACAAGATGTTAGTGATGGCTGACCTTGAGAACAAACGACTCAAGGCAAACCTAGTTGTCTTGAGTTGCTGTCACAGTGCTAGCGGTGAAATCACTGCTGATGGAGTAGTTGGCATCGCTCGCGCATTCCTAGGAGCCGGTGCGCGGTCTGTTCTTGTGGCACTTTGGGCCATTGCTGATGGTGCCACGTTATATTTCATGGAGAGGTTTTACGAACACTTTACACAGGGAGAGAGTGCAGCTGAATCACTGAACAAAGCCATGGCAACCATGAGAGAATCTAGAATATTCAACGATCCTCGGCACTGGGCGCCGTTTGTCCTGATTGGAGATGATGTTACTGTATGTTGAATTGGAGAAATCGAGCAATTACTATCGAAATGAAAACACAAGCCACTTTGGACGTATAATTCCAGCATTTTGATTGTCAGAGTAGTACAATACGGTTATTGATTCCGGCATTTAATCTCGTGTTCATAAAAAACATAAGGGCAGGCTATTATATCAGCAAACATGGGGACATTTTCTTTAACGTTTTAAGTTATTCTTAAAGGTCAAATTAAACATATCCTAGTTTTTTTCAGGTAAAAGTTGAAATCAATAGATCTTGAAAATCGTTGAGTCGATGGCTGATGACGTTGGAGAAGTGTTACCAGGTACCATAATACGAGCTTTGGAGATTTGATGGTAAATTTATACTGATTTCTTTGAAATGTTTTTCTATACTTACTGTTTTAGTAGTTATTGCCAAACTTACTTGTCGTTCTCTTCTTGCTGCACTTCTCTCAAAACTCGTGCAAATACACTACTTCTCTGACGTCACAACTGCTCTACAGTTTACTTTCGGTAACTTCGAAAAATCTTCGGAAAGGTAATTTATGTTACGATTTATATGCAGAAAAACATCTCGATGAAAAACAGTTGAAAAGTCCGCCCCAAACTCTACTGGAATCAGAAAACAAAATTTGGAAGATATGTGTCATTTGACTTTTAAGATACTGATATATAGTTATTCATTACTATGAGCATTCATCTTCCCCTGTTCACCTTGACCCCAATACAGCAACAGACAAAGCCGGGAGACCATTACTAGGAGCGTTTATCTTCCTTTATTCACCTTGACCCCAACACAGTAGTATACAAACCCAGGAACCCATTACTAGGAGCATTCCTTGACCCCAATACAGCAATAGACAAAGCCGGGAGCCATTACTACTAGGAACGTTCATCTTCCCGTATTCACCTTGACCCCAACTCAGTAGTAAACAAAGCCAGGAGCCCATTACTAGGAGCGTTCATCTTCCCGTATTCACCTTGACCCCAACTCAGTAGTAGACAAAGCCAGGAGCCCATTACTGTGAATGTTCACCTTTCCCTACAGAGTGTTCCCCAGAGACGCCAAAGACAAAAGGGGAGCGGCCATGTTGGAGCCCTATATAAAAGAAATCATCAAAATTCTTTTGTGCAAGGGACCCAACATGGCTGCCGTGAC
This sequence comes from Palythoa caribaeorum, assembly GCA_026546465.2. Lineage (NCBI taxonomy): Eukaryota > Metazoa > Cnidaria > Anthozoa > Zoantharia > Sphenopidae > Palythoa > Palythoa caribaeorum. Next base: position 6,117 of record JAOCNB020097998.1, on the reverse strand, counting down.
GTCGTGTGAAACCACTCTATTCACCTTGACCCCAATACAGCAGTAATAATAATAATAATAATAATAATAATAATAATATGATGATGATGATAGTTTTATTAGCATTTCACAAGGTGGCTCTTCTATGTTAAACCTTTGCTTAGAGTGTCAAATTTTAATTTTAGAAATAACATTGGGTTGGCACTATTCAGCGCTGGCTGGGCCAGTATTAGATTTTCACACTTTACTCCGACGAAGGACTATAGTCCGAAACGTCAGTCTCATTTCATTACTCACGGTGTCCAAGTTAAAAAATCATCAAACTGTTTCACAAGGTAATCTGATCTAAGTGGAAGCATTCCTTCCGCTTGTGGAATAGGTAACTTACTTTTTGTGAAAACTTGTACAACTCCGAGGATTGTTTAATACGTTTTTAATATAAGGTTATTGATAAAAAATTGTTTTTCTTCCGAATTTATTCTTTGGTTACATAATATGAATAGAAAGCGTTTTTAAGGTATCAATGAAGATTTTAAGTAGATTGTTTATTAGGAAGATTACATAGGCACTTGGAGATACGAATTACGAGGGAAATCATTAAGATACCGAGTGATTTCATTCTTCAATGGATAAAACTCCTATATTAGAGTAATTTTAATTATATATGTATCATATTTCTACAAAGGTAATATTGAAATCCGTACTCATTTCCCGTGTAATAAGACCAAAAACAGTTTCCCCAAGGAGAAATGTCAGTTTTACAAATGTAAAAACAAAAGCAGAATTTTGTTGTGGATTTCATTTTACCATATTTTGCAAGTAATCTTTCGGAAATTCAATTTTTCATATTTAGTTTTATTAAAATGATTTCTTTTAATAGCGCATTGATTATCGGCACAATGAAGTGTGAAGTATGTAAATATTCTTGATACAAGATTTTTGTCCATTTGTTACTCAAACTACTCAATTGTATTCTCGTTAATATTTTGAACTGTTCGTTTCTGTCATTTGTATGCTGCGGTCTCTCGTTTTCTGTAATATATTTTGTATTTCGAAGAGTCCATGTAATATTCTCCATCTATAAGATGGTACGTAATTGTGGGATAGTTTGATGGAAATTTTCCTTGTATATAAACTAGCTGTGTTCTCCAGCAGCCAGAAAAGAAAAAAGGAATAAGAACAATTACAAATGTGGCCAAACACTGTTGTAAAACAAATAAATAAACCTCGAGTGCGAAGAAAGTTGTTGCTTGTTCTTCCTATCAGTAGAAAAAACTTCAGAGTTACATGGACAAATCTCGTCCCACTTGCGGATCCCAGGATTCGACCTCAGGTCGTAGAGGTGCGTGGAAGGCGCGAGTGATGACCGCTTTTAACAGTAACGTTCCATGAGGTCGGCTTGTTAGATGAAAAAAGCCACTCTTTTGATAGACCTTATGCGTGATGGCGTCACAATAACATTTTCGTGTACCTAAACGAGGCTTGGAGCCGCGCGATCCTTAGTTGCTACATGCAGCGTAACGAACATTCCAATGAGGAGAACAAAGACGAGAGAATAAACACAATGAACCACTGGACTGTAAAAACAGTCAAAACAGAGTCGAAGCGCCCACGATCTCACATAGCATTTCACCACAAAGCCTCACTTTGATGACCTTGTGACGTCGTCATTTATAAGGGCTAGTTCTGCACAATCCAAACCGCTGGCACACTGTTCTGTGGGCCGAATCTAAGACTGGAAGGAGGATCTTTTTTGTTACAATTCGTTGTCTGTTCACTTATGTTTATTCACTGGAATTTTCGTTTGTTTGATTTCACAGTCCAATTTGGCAATAACTCCTTATTCTCAAGCGTCAAATAATGCTAAGAAGTCTTGCTTTTGTCGTAAAAGTTAATTCAGCCATTTGCAAAGCCCCAGTAAGGCACCACGACCAAAGAAACATCCACAACACCCGAAAAAAATTCAAACTACACTTATAAATTCACTGTACTTCGCTGCATGTGGTGATTAAGTATCACTACCAAGCCTCGTTTTGGGCCACAAAAACCTTATTGTGACATCATCGTAAGGTTTTGTCTGACCGGTACAACAGTTGAAATGTAAAAACAGTTAAAACGAAATCAAAGCTCCCGCTATCGCACAAAACATTCTACCTCACTTTGATGGCCTTGTTACATCATGAATGAGGGCTATTTAATCTGATCCGAGATGTTCGTGCGAGATGAGAAAAGTCTGCCGTTCTGAGCTGAATTTTCCCACCAGTATCGTATAACATGTTAGGCTCTCGATCGTTGTAATGATGGGTCAAATAAAGCCTGATGTTGTTTAAACAAAGAAAAAATTTTAAATTTTGCGAATGACAATAGGATTGAAATTAAAGTTCGATTGACTGTTTATGCTTGAACGCGTTGTTCTTCCGTCAGATACAGGGCAAAGCATGTTCAAAGATCGTGAAGAATGAATCGATGGCATGTTTGGCAGTTTGAGGACTCTCTTCCCATTTCTCTGTGACAAGATTTAGCCGTGCGAAATACGAAACTCTTATTCCGCATTTATAAGAGGCTGTTTCTATTCTACTGTGTCAGAAACCGACCAACAAAGATTTGAATGGGGTTCATGCAAATATATACCAGTAATACAGGGTTGCCACTATTTACTGAATGTGAAATTCAAGGACTTTTCCAGGACTTTACAGGACATTTTCAAGCAAATCCATTACCTTCTCGATCAAATAAAACTTGAATGTTTTATGTATTTGTATATTAGCTGGAAGAGGAGTATAACGAGTATAATCTTCCATAACACTGAGAAAGCTGTTATTTATTTCGTTAGCAAGTTCCTGATCAGTTATATTTCGTTTTCCATCAATGATTTCAAATTGCGTGGACCACCTTTCGGCTTCCCACAAAGCTAGCGTACAACTTCTCAATTTTGGTGTGAATTCCGTCGTTCCAATTCAACGTTGCGGCCGTTTCTCCTTCCAGCCAGCCTCCCTGGCCCTGATGGACGCCCCACAGATATATGGCATGGTTTAACCTTGCATGCACGAAGTATTTAGGTCGTGAAAATGTATTAGAAAAAAAGTGCTACAAAACCATACCCTAAACAAGGAAAAAAGTTAATTATACTTCAAAAACCTAAAATGGCATTGCACAAACTGTCACAGCTGTTGCAGTTCACGACGTACAGTACCTTACTTGAAGTAGTGTTGATAAACGAATCATCATCGCAGTAGTAATTTGAAACAGCTGACGTTTCGAGCGGCGGTTAGCCCTTCGTCAGAGCATCGTTGAGATGCTCGAAGGCTACCGCTCGAAACGTCAGCTTCTTCAAATTCCTACGGAGATGATAATTCGTTTATCAACACTACTATAAACTTCAAATTTGTATCTACTCCCCGAGGCATTGAATGTTTTTTTTTTTGAAAACTATTTACTTAAAGTACAGTACCTTAAAATTCAGCTTGATAGCATTATCTTTGGTAGCTACTAGTTAACTTGTAATCTTTCAATAGTGATTTTTAACAGAGAAAAACTCAGGCGTGCACCAGTTGCTAAATTTCGATATTAGGGATGTTGCTATGCATATATTGAACATTTTAGGGTGCTTTTCTTTGGGATGATCCAGATCTGGATCAATGATAGGGTTAGGGTTAGGCGCATCAAAGGATACCGATGAATCCGATCTGGGGAAGGATTTGTTGGTTCCTCTGATGCGTCATGACCTGAGTGATCTTGGATCATTGATCCAAATCTGGGTCATCCCAAAGGAAAGCACCCTTAGTTACCAGTTACAAATGCTTTGCTGTTATTTTTCCTTTTTTTCTGTTCTAAAAGAGCTCCAAAATTTTGTTATTAAAAACTCAACTTTTCAGAAATCGCCGATATAGTGAGAAATGGCGTAAAGAAACAAGGACAACAACTAAGTCATTTCAATTTCGGTCAGTAGTACAGCATTCTGTTGTTTTCTACAAACCAGCGATCTAATTGCCTTCTTAAAATCCTCTTTGAAAATGGTATAAATAATCGGGTTGACTAAGGAAGTAAGATAACGGAGGAAAAAGAACATTATATCCACTTCGAATGGCACACGATATCCAATTTTCAGATCGTTCAGAGCTGCCGACAGAAAGTATGGAACCCATCCCAAGACGAAAGCCAAAATCATTGTTCCAAACACTCGCACGGCCTTCAACTGCACCCGTCTCCTTTTGCTTATTTTCCTCAAATGAGGTAGCTGCAAGACAATTTTCTTAACCTGTTTGCTAAGAACCAAAAAAATGTGTCCATATACAAACGCCATTACCAGTAATGGAATTGCAACAATACCGAAAACGCCGACTAAGCTATAAATAACCTCGATTTTAGCAACATCTGCGTTTTCCTGGACATTCTCTTCAATCTGTATCCAGAAAAGTTGAACCAAGGTGACGGCGAGAGAAAAACCCCATAGACCTAAGAGAATCCCCTTCATTCGGCGTTTGGTGACAACCTGAGGGTATTTCATAGGAAACACGATCATGATATAACGTTCCATAGTAACAAGAAGAAGGTGCATAATGGTTGAGATTGATATAAAGCGGGAGGATAAATCCATTGCGATACACGTTGCTCGTGAACTGACTGCGTTGCAAGTAATTACCATGGGAACAGCTACCATACCAGACAGGAGGTCGGATGCAGCCAGGAAGGTGAGGCAGTAGTTCGTGATAGTCTTTAGATACGAAGTGCGGTAGACCAACGTGATAACAAACAGGTTGGCGGATATGATAAGGCAGCTCAGAACTACCAACAAACACAGTATGATCATGTTTGCATCTCCAATCTGATTCTCTCCCTCTTCACTCGAGTTGCTGTGAAATGCTACGACATCCAAACTTTTGTTTGTTGCCATCGGGGTCGATATCATCTCAGTTTTACACTTTCAGTTCAAAATGGTTCTTTATCTGTTTTCTCTACAAAAAAAGCAACATGCAAACTAATTCAATTGCCTCGAAAGGTTCACCATATAACCATAACTACAAAAACTACTGTCTAAACCATGCTATAATTGTTATCTATTGTCTTCTGTAGTTGCGAAAAAAGCATTTATCCTTTATCATTTACCAAAACAACCAATATCCATTTTCTCGAGCTCTGAATGGCTCCTGTAACTCGCGATATCCAAGAGTATTAGTTGATTTTAAGGCGTTAGTCGAAATGGCGTTGCGCTTCGTCAGTTACAGACAAGAAAATTTTTGTTTTCAATGAAGAAGCCATTCCAGCAAACAAGAAGAGGGCAACAAAATTGAGCTTTTTCGTTTTTAGTGGTAAGAATAAATTACTTTTCTTTCAGAATATTGCTGAAAATGGGCCATGAGAGCGCTCTTCAAAATAGAAAGCGCGCGAACTAAAATAGAAAAGGTTTGCATTGTATTCTTTGTACTAAAACAACAGCTATTCCCTTCAGTCGGTGCCTAGCGCTTGATATATATCTACCACTATTCACCTCACCTTCGGGGGATAGTTGTCAATGATCAATAAGCAATGGACGAGTCAAAACTAATAAGAAACCACCAGCAAGGATTGATAATCCACATTTTATTATTTTGCAACAAATTGTGCGAAACCAGGAGCAGTCTCTGACCGCCAAATGCAACACACAGGAACTTGGAACACTCACTAGGTATTGTTAACGGGTTTTGGTCTTCGTTAACAGGGAGGTTAAACGGACCGTTCAATTGCTGAATAAGTGTGAAATTGGATAATGCTGTCCCGACAATAGAAAAGAGATTCTTGAATAATTCTGGTAGGCAGTACGCGGGATTACCAAGTCAACCCAATATAGGTACAAACACGCAGAGTATTTCCATCAATATCCTTTTATTCTGACGAGAGATCTTCTTAGGTTTGCTTATAATAAAAGTTGCTATAAACTCGATATAAGTTTAGAACAAGCTCAGAACAAGTTCGAAAACTCAGCTATATACACTGCACGTATTTATGGTGAGATAGTTCTGGTGGTACCAGCAAACATTACATCATCTTAGTTTTCTAACTACCACCGCGAACTATTACGTCACACTGGTAGTGAAAAGATAGACAATATTGGCGTTTTAATTTACAATACATAATTTATCTTGATTTATAAAATGTGGT